>PVIH01005200.1:74266-127860 GCA_004025045.1 Sigmodon hispidus
AATTATATTAGCTCAGAAGTAATCTATAGACTTTTCTCTTTTGTGGAAACAAAAGCATAACTTTTTTAAAAAGGTAATATATTTTTAGATTTAAATTTTAAGGTTAACATATTGTTAAAATATATACATTTATTTAATTTAGTAGTCTTTATAATTAAATGTTTTTTGTATTTCATTTGTTAATAGTTAAAAACAAAAGAAAACAATGCTAATTATAATTTAAAATGTATATTTATTTTTTACTTTTATGTAACTTATTATATTTTTATTATTTTGTTTTTTATTTTAAAGGATTTATTTTTAGTTTTAGTTTATATATTTTTATATATATTGTAACTTATTTAGAGGTTTTTTATTTGAATATGTTTTATTGTGGATTTTTAATCATTTTTTAATTAGAAGAGCCTTTTAAATGTTAGACTGTAAAGTATTGTTTTGACTGTTGACTTTGTCTTGTTCGGTTCTTTAAAATGGTGGAGGTATTAGAGGTATGGCTTATTTTTTTGATTTTGGGAAGCAGTATTTAAATATTGTGGAGCTACTTATTATTTAACTTTGAGGAATCTTATGGTTTATATCATTATCAGATACAGTATTCTTATTATTTGCTGTTTATGAATTTTATTTAAGTGTTTGGCAGTAGGGCTTTTTAAAGAAGCCAAAGCTTAAAGGGATCAGGAAGCCTCTCTTAAAGGGATCATGCATCTGCTTGCTGCCAGTAAACAGAGAAGCCTAAAAAAATGTTGTTACTAAGAAACTATCTTTGACTTTTTTTTTTGTTTAATATAAACAGAAACTTTAAATCTATTATATGTAGCTTGTTATTTATATTGAGTTTTTTGTGAGACTTTGGGAACTAGTCTTGTGGTTTTATAGTTTAAGTTTGTACACCATGTTATCTTTGTAGTATGACCCACACTGGAGACACAATTCGCAAGCAACTTTTGGCTTTATTTTTGTGTTTTAAAACTTTTTAAAAGTTTTTTTTAGGCTTTATAGGGATGTGAGGCCCCATGTTGGGCACCATTTGTAATGATAGGTTTTGGCCTGGTCTAGTGCCAAGATCTGGACTTGTCTACCACTGCTTAGGCCTTTAAAAATGACTTAGATGTTCATATTAATTTTATTTTGCTTGGCCTATGGCTCAGGTATATTGTTAGCTAGCTCTTGTATTTTAATTTAATTTATTTTTGTTAATCTGCCTTTTCTCATGGCTTGTTGCTTACTTGTGTTACTTTTATATGTTGATTCTTGGGTGGCTGAATGGTGTCTCTTTTGACTAGGTCCTCCTTCCCCTATCCATGCTCTGATTTCCCTGCCTACTTCTAAGATGTCTGCCATAGGCCGAGACAGTTCTTTTATTAAAGAATATTTACAGCATGCAGAAAGACATCGCACATCATACTTCTGCCTTTGCACTTACCATTGTCTCTGCTTCCAAAGCTCCCTCCCTTTCCAGTGCTCCCCTGTTTGTTCATTTTTTCTTCCTGCTCAGAATGTCCTAACTCAATATCTCACATTGATCTCACACTTCTAGCCCACATTCCAACTTCTCATAGAAAGATTTAGTCAAGCAGCGGCAACACATCACTTCTCTGACATCCTGGAGGACAGATTCTGATAAGCAATAATTGAATAAGAAAGGCCCAGCAATTGATATCTGATGCCCAGGAAAGCTAAGCTATGTCACAGAGGCACCACCTATTAAATTTCTTTCATTCAATAGACTTAAGAGCTAGGGAGGTGCTCTCTGTGGAGTCCCAGCGCACTCTGGAGCAGGGGCAGCTGAACTGTGCCCCTGGCCACACCCACAACGCCTGCTGAGGGAATCTGCAGGGCTCCAGACTACAACCTCGAACTGAGCGAACCAACAACTGCAGGGGTCTCTGAAAGACAGAATCAAGTCCTGACCAGAGAGGTGACAGGAGACACACAAACCCAAGTCCCACAACTGACCAGGACCCATCTAATCGTGAACCACTGAAGCCATGGGCAAACGTCAGTACAAGAAATTACATAACAATACAAAGGACAACATGGTAACTCCAGAAGAGAGTGGCGATCTTACAAATACAAGACCTGAACTGAACAATGAAGAGGAAACAGAAGGAAGCAACACCAAAAATTCCTTTTTGATGATCATCGAAGCTCTAAAAGAAGATATGAAAAAAAGCCTTAAAGAAATAGAAGAAAATACAAACAAAAAATTGGGAGAGATGAACAAAGCTATGAAAGAACCATGCCAGGAACTAAAATCTGAAATAGAAGCAATAAAAAAGGCACAAAATGAGGCAAAGATGGAAAGAGAAAAC
This sequence comes from Sigmodon hispidus, assembly GCA_004025045.1. Lineage (NCBI taxonomy): Eukaryota > Metazoa > Chordata > Mammalia > Rodentia > Cricetidae > Sigmodon > Sigmodon hispidus. The sequence continues at coordinate 76,579 of PVIH01005200.1, forward strand.
CTGAAGGAAAAAGCTAGAACCACAAATACAAGCTAGGGAAAAGAGACCTAAGTTTCATGACCCCTAGGGATAAGAAAATTAGCCAGCCTTGAACACTGAGAGAACTAGGGAGTGGACAGAAATGTGGCTTTGGCATAAGAAGGCTTGGATTCAAATCCTGCCTGTTTCTTCTACGTTCTTCCATGAACAAACTGTATAATGCTTCTGAAGCTCAGATTGTTTTTTCTTGGGAAAATTGAAGTGATAACTGGCCAACTGGTGATGTAAGTGTGTCCTAAGGACAAAAAGACTGATTCATGCTGAAAGGGCAGTTTCTTGAGCTGTTGGTGTGTCATCAGTCATGGTGTAGATCTGATAGACTGGCTTGTGGGGCCAGCTGTTGTCATGGAAACTGCAATGCATGATCTTTAGGGAATGACTGCTGGGATCTACAACAGACCATGAAGGAACTGAGTGCATTTGCTAGGGGTGCCTTCAGAGTATCTCAGGGATGATGGCTTAACAGAAATATAGCATCTTCTGGCCACTCCCAACAGGGGTTTGAATCTGAGGCAACAGAGGATCAGAGTGAAACCTGGCTCACATCTCTTGTTTCTAGTGGTTTGCTGCTGACCTCTGGCTTCTTTGGTCTGTCATACCACCATTTTCATATTAGCCTTTGTGTTCATTGTAACTGTCTCAGTCTAAACTTCTCATTTTGAAATGAAAGGAATAGGGCCAACTCCATGGACCTCATCTTAGCTAGCTGCATCTGAACAACTTCATTTTCCACCTTGAGGTTCAGAGGTGGCAATTTGACATGTGGTTTCATGGGAGACACACTTCAGTTCATAATAGTGGTGTGCCAGAGCCCTGTTCTGATAGACTGCTGAGAGGCAAAGTCTTGCCTTTGGGTTAAGAATGTCTTCCTTTGGATATGTTCTGTTACCTCCATTCCTAGGTCTGACATTTCTGTGATACTTTCTCTCTGGTATCTTCCTTGGGCTCCCAGACACAGAAAGAGATCTGGGAGTAACCTAACTCATAGGAAATTTATTACTTGCGTTGATAACAAAAATGTCAGACTGGGGCTTGGGATGTCATTTCCTAATATTACATTTATTTATTTATTCTGTTTGTCTGTGAATGCTCACACACATGCCATGGCATGTGCATGTGGAAGTCGGATTACAACTAGTGAGGTCTGTTTCTCTCCTGTCACGTGGGATCTAGGGATCTAGCTATCAGGCTTGGTGGAAAGCATCCTTACCTGATGGGCTATTTCATCAGTTCAAGATGTAACTTCATTTTTCAAAAATTACATTTTTGTGTGTGTTTGGGGTGGGGCATTTTGTGTGTGTGTGTGTGTGTGTGTGTGTGTGTGTGTGTGTGTGTGTGAGAGAGAGAGAGAGAGAGAGAGAGAGAGAGAGAGAGAGAGAGAGAGATCAGAGGATAACTTGTAGGAGTGTGCTCATTCTTTTACCATGTAGGTCCTAGGATCTGAACTCCGGTCAACAGGAAAGTACTACTGTTTGTTCTCTCCACTGGGGATGTATGTTAGTAGCAGAACACTTGCCCAGCATTCATAAGGCCATGATTTGATCATAACATCACACACACACACGCACACACACACACACACACATATCACAGAACAAATTAACTTCTAGTTATTTTTCTTATTGGTACTAGATTCTCTACAGACAATCCAAACCTTTATTACGTACACCCAGTACCTCCCAGGAATGATTATTCCCACTTCCATGCCTCTGATAAGCCACCTCCAGATCCTCCTTATCTGTCTCAGTTTACTAGTAAGAATAGCAAAGATTTTTGTCCCCATTTCCCATGAGAACAGCATTTTATGCAGTGTCCTTTCAAAAGAGCAAGCCAAGCCAGCCCAGACACCTTGTTGAGAGAAAGTACCAAGACTTTCCAGAGACCAAGGTGGAGCAGCATGGCCTTTTGAAGACACCCTCATAGTTTAGCAAGCCCACCCAGGGGTCACTGAACTGCCTGTAGACAGTACTTTTTATGACCTAACTATTTATTATTAATTAGAGACTCAGACCCTGCGCCTGCTTTCAGCTCCAAACCCAGAGGGAAAGGAAGCTCCCCACCAGTCCTCTTTTCCCATTTTCTCTGGAATGCATGTAAGTTCCCAATTCCTTAAAGTACTACGTTAATCAAATTTTCCATCTAGTTGGTCTGTAATTAATGAGAGAATACATCTTTGCCACCTGGCAAAATGTGCCAATCAGCAGTGAAAGCACGTGGTTTGGGCTGTGTCCCAGCTCCTAGTGCTGGTGGCCTCTCTCCCCTCTCTTCTTAGGGTCCCAAAACTCGTACGGTAGACACACTATCATTTCTCTTTTAAAGATGTTTCTATTTCTTCTCTTTCCTCCTTTATGTAAATTAAAGTTTCCTAATTCCAGTTCCTGCTTCACATTTCTGCACTCTATTTGAGAAAAGATGGCTAGGGGAAGGGGGAGGGGAAATTTGTCCATATGTGCTTGGCATGCTTGGAGGTAATTGAGTAGAAGCCATGGTGGTATATTAGAATGGTACTGTCACATGTCCAAAAAAGCCCTGACTGCTGGGCTTGTGGTACCAGAGCAGAGGAGGATCATGGCTTCCAATTGGTGATAAATCCAGGAAAGACACTGAGGATTCAATCTCCCTGGGACCTTTCCTAGGATCCCTAAGTATACAGACACATTCTCCATCTCCCCTTTGATCCAGGCAGAGGCCTGCCTCAGCTGTTCTGGGGATCAGGGCTTTGGCTTGAGCTGGAAAGATTTATCATCTGGGTTTATCAAGTGAGCCTGACAGTCTGGACCAATAAGGAAGCAAGATTCTGTGTGATTGAGGTTTTTATTTCAGAGAAGCACTGAGATAAGGTGCCAAGTCTTTGGGTGCTGTGTCACACAGGACTACTTCAGAACGAAAGATGACAGTGAGGACAGCCCTTGCAGGGTGCTTTATAGCCTGCAGCTGGACTGAGTGTGAGGAAGGCTGCCTGCAGAGACACAACCCAGGAGCATGAGAGGAGCAGGCTCAGGCTGACTTCCAGAAAAGTAGAGGCAAGTGGGAGATGGGGAGAGGGAGGGAAGGAGGAGAGAGAGAGATGGAGGAGGAGGTGAGGGAGAGAGGGGGGAGGGGAGAAGGAGATGGAGGGGAAGATTTGTACAAGTTTCTCACCCCGCCTAGCCCTGAGATCTGGACCAACAGTCCCAAATAATCACACAAAGTCTTATAATAATTACAAGCTGTTTGGCCCATGGTTCAGGCTTATTATTGCTAACTCTTACTCTTAAAATAACCCATGATTCTTATCCAGTTTAGCCACATGGCTTTGTATCTTTTCTCAGAGCAGCATTCTCATCCTGCTTCCTCTACTGCTGTCTGTTGCTCTGCTCTTCTGCTCCCTAGAATCCTCCTAGTCTGGTTGCCCTGCCTCTACATCCTGTCTAGCTACTTGACCAATCAGTGTTTTATTAAACCAATATTTACAATGACAAATATTTACAGTGTACAAGAGCATAATCCCACAGCAGTGAGGGAAGGGGAGAGGTAGAGGGGGAGGAGAGCTGGAGAGGGGGGAGGGAGAGAAGGAAAAGGTGAGGGAGGAGGGGAAGGGGGCGAGGAGGAGAGCAGGCAGCAAGCTCCGTACGTTATTATGTCTCCTGCTGAAACGAATGTTCAAATGCATCATTGCCAGAAGTATTTTCAGATTCTAAAACTGCAAAGGAATTTTCAAGTGCCAGAACCAAATCCTTCATGATTTATAAAAAATGTTCCAGCTTCATTAATTAGGATAGAGATAAGCAAAGCCCCTTTGAAGCATTGCTAGAGCACCTGTATACATAAAATTAAAAAAAAAAAAAACTTAAAAAAAGAAAAATCCAAATAGGACCAAACCAAACCCAGAAAACAAGGACAGTTGAATCTTTGACTTAGTTGAAACATTGAAATCATCCGTTAATCCTGAAGTTATTTATTAATATATTAATATGCTATGTATTAATCCAGCATCATTTCAGTTTGGGATTTTGTTAGCAACTCTATTTTCTATTTTGATTGACTTCCTCTTCATTCTCATCTGATTTATTCTCATAAACTATATTCCTGTCTTCTCTGAGTTGTTTCAGGACACTGTGTTCATCCTTCTGGATTGACTGTTTGAAGTGTTTGCTGGGGAAATGAGTCCCAGTGCGGTTAGGTGTCTTTTCCTCTGTGAGATGGTATTTCAAGCCAGAGGCTCCAGCTGGAGTCTCTGCTGAGGGTCAGGCACTGTCTTGTATCAGCTCAGGCCCTCCTGGGTCTGAAGCTTTCTTTGTGAGTTGGGACACTTTCTACAAGCTCTAGCTCAGGACTAGTCTGCTTCTCAGGTCCACAGACACTGCTTCATATATTAATTCTAAAGAGCAAGAACCCCCTCCTCAATTTGTAATTGATTTTTAAGGTAACCTATGGAGATATAAAAATATGCTTCTTTGTTATTCATCATCACTTACAGTTTTCTTCATTTCTTTAGAAATAGGATTATGCAAATTGAGATAAAAGCAAACAGCTATTGAAAATATCTTCGCTTAGGCAAACTCACTGGCTGTATTAGAGAATGCTGTGGCAGAAGACATTTCCCTGAGGATGCCAGTGCTGTTCCTAAAATGACGAGCTTATTATGAATAGCAAAACAAATTGCAAATTCGGGTTGGTAATTATGACAGCACTTGCCATGATTGTCTCTTGGAATAAAGAATTTAATTATATATATGTTTATATATATACATATATGTTACTGAATCCTTTTTTAACAACAAGGGATTAAAATGAATGTCCATGCAGCCCTCAATAAATGCTCAATCAAGAAATTCAGTATAGTGTGGAAGAATGCAGAGCAGTAACATCATGAAAGATGGCATTGTGTGCTGCAACAGGTCAGGGTAGAGCGGCAACCCCAGATGTGGGCTTTCTGCCAGGGATGCTTGTACAGTAGCTCAGAAAGCCATTGCCCAGAACAGAGGAAAGGACGTAGTAAGAAGGACATGGTGACTGTGTGAGCTTTGTTATAGCACAGGGGAGCACAGAATTCAATGCAAAAGACTTGAGAAGCAGTTTCTGCAGGACAAACTCCTAGCATGGACAATATAATCATCAGAGAAATTCAATGAAATATGTAGAATTTTTATTTGTGTCAGCTATGTGGTATAAAGAATAAGACACTTTTAGTATGAGTTTTCATATGTATTTTTCTCTCTCTCAATTTATAGTATTTAAGCACTTCCAAGTAACTTAAATGTACTTGGGTATCTCAAATGTGATTCACTTCATCTGATAACCACAGGTAGGCAAGTAGGAGGTGCTCCAGGCCTCTTCTAGATTCCTGCTTTACCTCAGAACCATTCTTTGACACACATGATCATGTTAAGACCCTATTGATAAGGATGCTATACTCTTTGATTACAGCACATAAAGAAACCAACCTTAGCTTGCCCAGGACACTCTCTCCTTGCTGGCTAGCTTTGTGCTGTGTAGGCTGCTGGGAGAAACAAGACACTAATGGTCTTAGCTGTTCTGGACCCTGCATGCTCCAACACTGACCTTGTAGGCAGGATGAGCCCACTGGTGCATTAGCAGCACTGCTGTTTATGAAGGTAACGAGTTGCTCTCTTTATTGATTTTGTGGCCTGCTCAACTGTAGGGGATTTGTGCCTGTTACCTAAGATGGTCATAGTCAAAAATCAAGATTGGGAAGTCATAGGCCAAAGAGGAGAACCTATTGATGTTGTTTTGTGAAATGCTTATGTTGTCAATTGTCTTCTAAATATTTACACTTAAATATGCAGATCTGTGCTGTTCTCATCCTTGGTCAGAGATGCTCTTATTGTGGTTGGGGGAGAACAATGCAGAGACTCATAACTATTAAAGGCACTGAGAATAAGTTACCCTCCCTATTAAGGGTCTGGGAACATTGAGAAGATGGGCAGAGAGAATGTAAAAGGCAGAGGATGTGGGGGAGTGCAATGAAGTTGGGAAGCACAGACTTCTGGGCACGGCATTGCTGTCGCACAGGTGAAACCAGAGTAGCTGTGGTTATCTGCACAAGTTCAAAGCAGTTAAAAAGCCAGCTGTGGTGGGAAGGGGCTCCAAAGGGGCTCCAAAGGTCCCACCTCTAACTGGTGAGCCAATGACAACTGATTTTTCCAGGGGGTATCTACTGGTAGATTATCTACTCTTTAAGAGATAACTCCATAACTATATGCATATGAGCAGCACTAATTGGACTCAGAGAATTATAAAAATAAATAAATAAATAAATAAGGATATGAAATTGGGAGAGAGAGGTATTATGAAACACTAACGGGGAGGTGAGGGTTAGACGTGATTAAGATACTTTTGGAAAGATGTATAAGGTTTTCAAAAGATTAAAAAAACCAAACTGGCAACTAAAGAGACAATATGGAAAATACAAGGTCTTCAAACTGACCCTGAAGCCTCAGGGTCTAGATAATGCTGAAAGAAATTCCATCTCCATAGCTAAGACTTCCATGTGCAGCCATGCTCATCATTCCCAACCCTGTGCACAGTCATGCTCACCCACCCCAGCCCTGCTTCTATAGTTTAGAACTGGTAGAATGCATACAAAAGTAGTTTGTCTATTTAGGGCTTAAATTTCTCAACATATGACAAATATTTTGGAGGGTAGTGTGTGTGGGGGGGTGTGTGTCCATGCAAGTGTATCTGTATTTGTGTAGTAATCAACGTCAGGGTTCTTCCTCTACTGCTCACTACCTTGACATTTGAGACAAGTCCCACTGAACCTGGAGCACCTGGACCCTTCTGCCTTCATCCCCCAGTGAAGGGATTATGCATGCATCTCTACCTGCTTTTTCTCTAGATGCTCAGATCCCAACTCAGCTCCCCATGCCTGCACTGAAAGCAGCCTATTGCTGAACCATCTCTCCAACCTCAGGTTCCTTTTTATCCTTTAAAGTCAGAGTTCAGATAGAATCCACTTGTGGTTTTTCCTGCAGTAGGCAAAACTAACAATAAGCCCTCTGTGATCTCTTGTGGAATGTATTATTTGTCTGCTCAAGGTTCACCCATCCCTAGGGCCTTTGCCAAGACCCCAGGCTCACTGTTAGTGTTTCTTAAGTGGCTGCCAGCCCTTCCATTAACAGTCCCAAGTTAGAAAGGAAACTTCATTCACATAAACATTCTCTGGGGTCTTCTCTCTTTCTGAAAGGCTTTTCTGAATGGCTTTTATCCCCATTTTAATTTTACAAGAATCATGTTGCTATATCCAAGTATAAGTGCAGGGTTTTGCTAAATCCTGAGGTCATTAGAAGATGGAATGAGAGGAAAATCAGAGGCAACAGCAGGCAAAATTCAAGGAAGAAATGAGGTAACCCTCTGGTAATGGAGATTATTCACAAATGGACTGTGGACTGAGAGAGGGTGAAGCACCATTGACTAGGAGTCTGGAGGCTCCCTTGGGGCCCCTCCTCAATCTGAGCTCAGCAGGTTGCACTCATAATCACTTCCATTATAATTCATGCTGTTCTTCTATTAAAAACAAAACAAAAACAGAGAGTCATAGAATAAGGTTTTGATGGGGAGGGAAAAAAAGGGATTTTGTTTTTGTGACTTGTGTGAAGGTGAGGCTAAGTCTGAGGTTAACTAGAACAAATCCAGCCTTTCAAGTATTATGATAAAAAGTTAAGAAGGGCATTGCCTACCTTACACAATTATTGTGAAGATTAAATATAAAGCTACTTAGAATTCCTTCAATAAATGTTTTTTTCTCATTTATTCATGTTCTTATAGCATTATTCAGTCTATGAAAATGAACTTTGTCTTTGGTAGATGCTGGAGAAATAATAGGAACAGGATAACCTCCAATTCAAGATTCATGCCCTCATGGCATTTACACTAGAGGAACTCTATACTAATTAGACATTAAATATCAGTTCTACTGACAGTCGCTGCAAAGAGATTGATTATGATAGCAGGCTATGTACTAAAGACTCCAGGAGACCTCTCTCTCAAGAATCTCAAGTTCAGTGGAGACCCAAAGAGTGAGGAGGGTCATAATTTTGAATAGCATATATAAAGCTGATGAAGACACAAGGTATCATGGGAAATAAAAATGGTCATGAAGAATGTCACATGCTGGAAAGCACAAAGAATAAGAAAAAGTTAAGAGCTGGTTGAGCCTCATGGCATAAGACACTAGCACATACTTAGCCTAGTTCCTGAGCTCAAGAGGCAGAACTATACCCTCCATTATAAAGACTATTTGTGGACTGACTCAGTGCACAGCCAGTGATTGATTTGATTTTCTTTAATGACCACTTAATGCAATTATTCATTGACCAAAATAACCAAATCATAAACAATTATTTCAGTTTTCTTAAGAACACATTAGCTTGATTATAGCAATAATTGGGAGAGATGACCCAGTTAATTGGCTTAGCAGAAAATGGGTTTCCCTGTGTATGCAGAGCTTAATGTAACCTAATATGGTTTGGATAGAATGTCTATGGAAATGGAAAGATGTGTGTGCTCATGACAAGTAGTTTAGGCTTTAAAATTAGGTCGCTGTTTATGATCTTCTTGCACTGATCTTGTGGTATCCTGACATGACCTGTTAAATTCATTATTCATGACTTGTAAATTCTAAGGACTTACCTATATGCCCATTAGGGGCTTCTTTAGGGAGGCAAATGCTACCTGCTTAATAGAGAAACGTGCTGTAGCATGACAAATTAAGATCTGGAGAGACCATCTCTGTGGTATTTACCCACAAGTACAGTTTTGTGAGAGCATGAGACTCAGAATCAAATGAGTTTGGAGTGAACTTGTCTATGAGCAGAGATTTTTGTTAAGTCACTTAGGCTGCAGGAAGCCTAAGGACCTATATTTGTAAAGTAGGGGTTGTAATATTTATTTATTTATATGAGTGCATGTGTGCCTGCATGTGTATATGTGTGTCATGTGCATGTAAAAGCCGTGTGAATGGTACAGGAGACACCAGACCTGCTGGAACTGGAGTTACAAAGCTGTAAGCTACCATGTGGACTGGACCAGGGTTCTCTCTACAAGAGGAATAAGTACTCTTAATTCTGTGTCATCTCTGCAGTACCCACTTCTCACAATTAAATGAGATAAATGCAGAAAGGCACAGATAGTAAACACTTATTTGATATGGGATGTCTTTCTATATTCTGTCAATATTCTTTATTCCCATTTGTTAATAAAGAAACTGTTCTGGCCTATGGCAAGGCAGCTTAGAGGCAGGAAATCCAAGCAGAGAAAGGATAAAGAAAGGCGGAGTCACAGAGATGCTACAGGCAGCTGCCCAGAAAACATGATGTAATGAAAAGTAGAGCCACATGGCAATACATAGATTAATAGAAATGAGTTAGTTAAGTTGTAAGAACTAGTTGGTAATGAGCCTGAGCCATAGACCAAACAGTTTGTAGTTAATATAAAATCTATAAATAATTATTTTATACATAGCTCCAGGACTGCAGGTGGGAAAAATTCATCCAAACCAAAGATCAGAAGGGTCAGAAAACTTTGGGCAACAAATGGCACCCAATGTGGGGCATAGACCCATAACCTTAAAATTAAGAGTCGCATGCTCTATCGACTGACCTTACTCTTCCTTTTTCTTTTGTTTTTAAGATTTATTTATTTATTATGTATACAATATACAGAAGAGGGTACCGATGTCAATATAGATGGTTGTGAGACAAATAGATACAGACATACACAGATACACAGGGAGAGGGAGAGAAAGAAAGAGAACATAGACAGACAGACACATACACACAGAGAGACAGAGACACATACACACAACAGAGTGAGAAAGAAAGACAGACACTGAGAGAGAGACAGACAGACAGACAGACAGACACACACACACATTGTTGTGATCAAACTCATTCCTTTAGAGACAAAACCCACCAAATTTAAATTCAAATTCAAAGATTGAACTGATCTATCAGAACTTCAGCTTTGTTGCCACAGTGCAGAATTTAGCTCCACAGATTATTGTTATCTCTGAAACACTCCAGTTCTGAGGAAGATGTTCTCAGATTTCCAGAATCCAACTGACCTTCAGTCTACCAGAGATTTCTGTCAGTTCTTTCTCAGAGTGGGATGCCTGCTTGTGTTAGGATCCTGATCTCATTAGCTGTAAGATTATTAATCTCCTCACAAACTGTGAGAGAGAAAACCACCGTGAGGAGCAGCTGGATGAAGGTGATGAAACTTTAAAAGTTGAGAGGTTGGTGTGAAAGCACACCAAAGCCAGCCTGCCAGCAACAGCTGGATCACCGTTCCCCACAGACTAGCTGAAACATGCTGAGAACTGAAGAGCCCCACGAGGTGGTGTGAGAAACCCACAATGCCCGTTACTCATGTCACAGATTGCTTAAGTCCTGGGAGAAGGAACTAAAGAATAGAACCCTCCCAGCCTGTCACCCATGTCTCTCCATCCACTTCCCTTGTCAGCTGCGACGTGGCCATTGGCAAGTTGCCTGGAGAACTATCTGGGTGCGGGCCACAGTGTTTCCTTTTTTAACTTTCCTATTCCTGCTTTCTCAGCACCTGGCCTGGGCTGATGCTCTGTGCTGGCTCAAAAAGCACATTATTGGAGTGAAATATAGCCTTATGCTTTCCAGTACTTCCAGAGAGGACACCGGTAGCCACCAGGTCAGCTGGGAGAGGGGCAGGATGGATGGCCAGAGGCCAAGAGAGCTGCCAAAGTTTTGACCTGAAAATGAACCAAGTGTGGATTTCAGTCAGACTTAGCTCAGGTATGAACAGGCTGTGTCAGATGAGACAGGAAACTCTAAATGACTGCAGATTTCAGAATAGGATGAGAAAGTGCTTCTTCAGAAGAGCCGGTGGAGCTCAGAGTCTCTGATGAAGGAGAAGATTGCTCCAGGAACCCATCAGGCATATGATATAACATAAATAAAGCTCTTTACAGCTTTGCTTTCATAGGTTTTTCTTTGTCCTCATTTGTAAGAAGAACCCTCCTCTAAGAAGGTATGGAGATTGCTTGGGGGACAGCCGCTTTGAAAATGGCCTGACACTTCCTTAAGAGCTTTCATGGAATTATCACGGGTCACAGACACTGTGCTTTTATGTACATGCACAAGGAAATAGAAGATATATGTTCACAGAAAAATCTGTATGTTACTGTTCATAAATATTGTTTATAAGCACCAGCAATTAAAACATTACTGGTCTAACTGATGAACAGATAAACAGAATGTTGTCTGTTTGTTCCAAAAATGAGAAAACTGAAGAATGAGTCAGATGTAATGAACATTATATTAAATTATTAAAACCACAGGTATGATTCTACTTAATTTCAGTATTCAGAAGGAGAAAATATATTTTACAAAGAGAGTAGATGTGATTATGAGAGGTGCAGATGAGGCTATAGAAAGGCCTCCAAAGGACATGCTATTTAGTTGGGGCCAATGATAATCTAAAACTGAATGTTGGTGATATTTGCAAAGAATGGAGAGTATGTAACTTAGGGTTTCTGCTGCTGTGAAAAGATACCATAACCATGACATCTCCTATAAAGGAAAAACATTTAATTTGGTGGCTGACATTTTCAGAGGTTTAGCCCATTATCCTCACAGTGTGACACAGCAGCATGAAGACAGACATGCTGTTGGAGATGTAGCTGAGTGTTCTACATCTGTCTGCAGGCAACAGGAAGTGATCTGCCTCACTGGGAGTGGCTTGAGCATATTTGAGCCCTCAAAGCCTGCCTCCAAGTGACACACTTCCTCCAACAAGACCACATCTAATCTTCAAAGGCCACATTTCCTAATAGTGCCACTCCCTTTAGGGGCCTTTTTATTTTTTTTGCCACATGAGAGCTTATTTTAGAGAGTTCATGTAACTGGGGAAGGGCAGGAGAGGGAAATACAGAGGCGGGGGAAGAAAAGAGAACGAAGAGAAGGGCCAGGGGCCATTTAAAAAAAAAAAAAACCGACCACAGTATGATTAAAATAAACAACTAACAAAAAACCCACTCAGCTGAATGTTTAATATTGGAAATTTTAAGAACTTGGGGTCTCAGTGGTAGAGCATTCTATTAAGTGTAAGGTTCTGGGTTTAATCCTCAGAATCCAATTAGAATGTTGGTTTTATGATGGTGTATAATTTTTAAAAACTCAATGTGAAAATATACTTGTGGGCTTTGTCAGACTTTGCATTTGGTGTAGAAATGCTTGATCTTGGGTGGACATGTTGCATTTTGCATGTTGACCATTTTAAAGGATAATTTTATAAGGGAAAAACACATGAATTTCCTTTTAATAAAAAATCAACACACACAGGGCTTTATTTAGTCCAGTCACAAAGGACTGGTAGAAATGTTACAAAAAGTTCAAAGGAGAATTTGAAATGAAAATTCCATGGGGAGCATGGGATGGCGCGATGGACCTCAGGAGAGCTTGAGATCTCTTCTAGCTCCAGCTGAGTGACTGGCTGCATTTCACAACACAAAATTTACTCAAGTTTCTTCCAGCAAGTATAATTTGTATTATTGCCAGCTTTTTTTTTTCAGCTTATGCTGATGCAGAATAAACACGGATACACTAGAAAGTTGTGCTGCAGAGGGCATCTGGCAGTCTAAACTGCAAATTTCAAAATCTACAACTTTTTCTTGCTGGTCTGTGATACTGTGGGAACTGCACCAGTTAAACAGAGGGGTACATGGAAAATACAGTTGTCCTCACCATGACCATAGTGCAGTGTTGCTTATTATTTTCTGGTTGGTCAATATTCATTTAACACTTACTGTGTGCCAGGCCAGGCACTTGCAGTGTGGTTGTGGCCTGGGTGAGAGACACACAGAGGGAAGCAATTAATTAGCTCCCTGAAGAAGAAGAAGAAGAAGAAGAAGAAGAAGAAGAAGAAGAAGAAGAAGAAGAAGAACTCTTTCCATGTTAGCACAAATGGGAGCCCAGAGGAAAGACGTATAATTGTATCTGAAAACAATCTTAGGAAGAAATCAGCACCTTAGCTGAAGGGCTCCACCATCAATGTGTTTACTAGCCACTGAAGGCAATATGCTTGGCTGAGCCCTTCAAGCCAGATTACACCAAATTTCAGCACACATATAAACATGATCAAGTTTCTGTACCTAAATGCTGGTTTCATAATGGAGTGGAGATGCATCCCAAGAATCTCTTGTGATGATTAAACAAAACCCACAAAAGTAATATTCTACAGTAACACCCAACACACAGTGTTCAGTGAACATCAGATATTTATTAAAATGCCCACCAGACTGTTCTTTGCCCTGCAGCAACTTGCAGCCTATACGGAAGACAGGGTGCATGAAGCAGGGCAATGATGGGTTAAAATGCCAGATAATATGAGGCCTTTATACCCTTTTCATCAAATGTGTATGTGTTGAAAGATCTGGATGGATATCTCTGGTCAAAGGTCACTAGATGGCTGAAGAGTTTAACTTACACTAATAACTAGAGCCTGATCTAATATATTTGATGAGTTTTGACTTTAGATGCAAGCTGAAGCTGATGAACACTCATAATTCTAACAGCATACTTTTGGGTTGAATGTCATGAGATTGTCTTACAGGTTATATGTGTGTGTGTGGGGGGGGCACAGAACTGATTCAGTCCTGGTCAACCCCAGCTTGAGAATCAGTGCTTGGCATGTGAATTTTATGTGCTCATAGAAATTGTGGGGTGTGTGTGTGTGTGTGTGTGTGTGTGTGTGTGTGTATGTGTGTGTGTGTGTGTGTGTGTGAGAGAGAGAGAGAGAGAGACAGAGACAGAGACAGAGACAGAGACAGAGACAGAGGCAGAGAGAGAGACTTTTTAGGGTAAGAAATGGCTTGAATAGAGTCCTGAAGGTGGAGAACTGTGGGGTGGGTAATATCAATTAGTTCACACAATAATCATGATGTGAAAGAAAATACAGAGACAAGGTCACAGGTCAGGAGCTGAGCCAGAGACCAACTCTAACCCCATTATCCCTAGTCATTCCCTTTGGATAAGTGTTGTGAAGCATTGAATGGAACCATCAAAGTTCATTTTTAATGAATTGTTTCTTTGAACATACTTTAATGAAGTCTAGCTGGAAATGTGCTTCTGATAGAAGGCCAGGTGTCCCTTGGTCATGAAGAACTCCAAAAGATATTGTACAGCAAACAAAACAAAACAAATCAACCACAGGGTTGATTCAAATGATTAGTTAAAATAACCCAGAATTTCACACTCTGTAAATGACTCACCAAGGTCAGAGACAGGGAATGTCCCGTAAAAGATAGTGGTTTCATGCTATCCAGAAAAAAGTGAGATGCTACACAAGGTTTCAAATGTCTGGGTTTCAGGCATAAAATTGAATGGAGAGCTCAACAAAGTGGAATCCTAGTCAGAGGCACTAGTACCGTATTCCTAGGGCCTTTGAATAGTCTGTTTGTAGGTTTCTTGTGATTTTTATACCCAGTAGAGTTAGACCACTTGGCTTAATAACCTTCTTGAACATCTTTATCTGAACATGGACTATAATCACCATGTCAAAGACCTCTTTCTCTAGTAGGGGTTTAGCAGGTGAAAGACCCCCACCCCCAGATTCATCACTCACAACTAGGATGATGACTTGAGCCCCTAGCTGTGGGCCATGTCCTCTATCTTCTGAACCATCCTTATCTAAGGTACTTGGAGGTCTCTAACCTCAGAGATCTCCATGGAGGACTCTTGGTAATAAGTCAGCAGGCTTCGGAAGGGTTGAACTGAAACTATAACTTTAAGTTCAGTAGAATCTAGACTTTGAATCTGAAAATGTCAAGGTTGCATTGTCTTTGGTTTTTAATTCTGGATTTTCTTTAATGAAGAACTTTTAGAAAATCAATAAAAATATTCTAGTAAAGTTGCTAATGAGAGAAATGACCTGTCTTTTATAGAAGGAAAATATAGGCTGGGCTTCCACATAGCTACGAGGAGTCCAGGCTATGGAATTTTCTTTGCAAATTGTGGTTATCTTTATGTGCCGTAGTTTGTATAATATGCACTAAGGCTATTAGAATCTGATAACTTTCTTTGCTGATTATGAGCAGACCATGCACGATGGGAGCAACAATCTAATTATCCAAGCTGCTGGTATCCAAGATACTATCTCCCAAGATTAATGTGTTGGCCTTATGAGTTTCCTTCTGAGTGAGAGACAGCGGTCCTAAATAAATTGCACCAAATGGCTGTAAAAAACAATGAAAATAAATCAACTGCTCCTGTCAAGTCTAGAGTTAGTGATTTCAGCTGTGGAATAGGCAGGCTCGTTTTGTTGAATATTAGACTCAAGTCAAAGCAACTTTGTGGATCAAATGAACCCAGTACTTGATAACTCAGCATGACTTCATCAAACTAATTAACATATCTTTGCATGTCTATGCCACTTGGGATTGTTCTGGTTTCTATACATCCCTCTCCTTTTAGGTTTATTTATTTATTTGCATTTTATGTGTGGTTATTTTGTCTGTATGGATGTGTGTATACTATGTACTTGCCTGAAGCCTAGAGAGGTTGTAAAGGTATCAGATCCCCTGGAGCTGGAGTTAGAGATGGTTGTGAGTCATTGTGTAGATGTTGGGACCAGAACCTGGGCCCACTACAAGAGCAACAAATTCACTTCCCTGCTGAGCCTCCTCGGCGGCCCCTTCTATGCTTTCCTGCAGATACTGGTTTTACCCTGTAGCTTCTGACCTTCCCATGTGTAGTAGTGAGGTTTGGAAGGCTTTTCATCCTCGTGGAGATGTTCTTATGTCAGAGCTCTTTTGATATACTGACTGAGAAACTTACCTCTTTGCCAAGGTTTGATTCCTTACTTTTCTCTTACTAAAGTAAACCTGAGACATCTTTAGTGATTCTATAATTTCACTGCATATAGATCAAGATGATATGCAAAGGCATTTTTAATTGAGATTAAATGAGTTATATCATGTATAAAATACAAAATAGGTAGCTCAAAATAAAGTTAGCTATCCTCCCTTTTAAAAAATTATTGTCATGCAATTGATGGCAAGCATCCTGTGCTGTGCTGTTGTTAGAATGCATTTCACAAATTCAAATGTTGAAAACATCATCCTCAGTTCAACTGTAGGAAGAAAGTGGACCTGATAAGACATGATTAGGACCTCCTGAATAGAGGCAGGTCCTTATGGGGCAGGGCCAGCTATTTGAGTCTGTGCTTTAGTATGGAAGAGCCTGGCATTCTCTTACTCTCTAGTTCCACCATCTCCCTCTCTTGTTCTTTCTGGGATGACCTGGCACAAAGATGCTCTCACCACACTTTTGGGTTTTCTAGCCTGAAGGTTCTGAAGCTTTATGAGGTGAATATACTTCTGTTCATTAGCAGAGACCCAGTCCCAAGTATTCTGTCACAGCAGTAGGAAGTGGAATTCTTACAGAATGGACACCCTGTATATGGAATTAAGAAGAATCAGTGTGGAGATGCTAGATGGGCGATGTTATGTTACAGTTGGTGGCCACTTAACAAGCTTTGTAAATATCTGCATGCCCCAAAATGTCTGTATGCTAATAAAATTCTGTCTTAGTCAGGGTCTCCATTGTTGCAATGAAACATAGTAACCAAAAAGCACATTGGGAAGGAAAGGGCTTATTCAGCTTATACTTCTACATGTCTGTTCATCACCAAAGGAAGTCAGGACAGGAACTCAAACAGGTCAGGATCCTGGAGGCAGGAACTGATGCAGAAGCCATGGAGAGGAGCTGCTTACTATCTTTCTTCCTCTGGCTTGCTCAGCCTGCTTTCTTATAGAATGCAGGACCACCAGCCCAGGGACAGCATCACATACTATGAGCTGGGCCTTACCCCATCTATCACTAATTTAGAAAATGCCTTACAGCTGATCTCATGGAGGCATTTTTCTCACTTGAGGCTCCTTCCTCTCTGTTGACACTAGCTTGTGTCAAGTTGACATAAAACCAGTCAGTACAAACCCTGTAGAATATATACATTTATTAGAATTGTTTATTGGATCACGGCATGTGAATACCAACTCCCACTTATTGAGGATCTTGGAGGTGTTAGATAACCATGGAGTAGATTCTTGTAGATCAGGGATTTGGATTTCAGAAAGGCTAAGAAGTGTCCTTTACTATGACTTTGGGTGATAACCCTCTGGAATTTAGATAGGCTGACTCCCAGACCTTGGACTCCAAAATGTGGAGAAAGAAGGTAAGATTCACCATTGCCTGTGGATTATTACTAACAGGTGAAGGGGACTTACAGCCTGGACACCCAATTAGAGTTTGTTTTTTGTTTCCCTGTATGAAGGAAGCATATTAAAATGTCCTGAATAAGTCAACAACCAGCCTTGGAGAAACTCAGCCTATTAAATTTGGTGCATGACCGGCATACGACAGTTTGAAAGGCGCTTTCAGGAACTGACACAGAGCCTGTGTATGCACAGCCAGCAGCAATATGTGAACATTTACATGGAAGTTTAAACCAATGGACATTAAATACGGTTTCTGCTCTGTTGTCTGGGGTCTCTGCCATTCTGTCCTTATCAAGAGCTGGAAGCTGTGCCCTGCTGAATGTGTTATGAGGGACCAGTAATGGTGTATTTGCTGTAGACACAAAGGCAAGTGCTGGAGGCCAGTGAGCTGACCCCTGGGCCAGGTTAAGCTCTGGTGACAGATGGCAGTGTGCTAGGGAGTGATGTGTCAATGCAGAGGTCAGACTGTTCAAAAGAGCCTCCTCTTGAGAACTTAGCCCTCCCTACAGAGCTAGTGGGCACCACTGTCCTGTTAGGCTCTTCCTCTAAAAGGTTCCCAACATTGCCCCTAGGGGGCCAAACTTCCATCAGTACCACACCCAAACCATAGACTCCCAGTAGCAGCTAGGACCATTGCTGGCTGATAGCACACACACACTTTGGGGATGGGGAGACTCTCTTTCTTTGGCTCTAAAACAGTGACTTCACCTGAAATGACACAGGTGAGCTGCCAGGCATCTCCCCGACACTCCTGCTGGGATTGGCAGGCTGATGTTGATAAGGCACAAGGAAGATGCTAAGAAGCCACACGATTAGTTGCTTACTATGAAGCAGAGAAAAAGACGCTTCTGCTCAGGGGTGCATACTGAAGTCTTCGCTGCCATTACTTCTAGACACAGTGCAGTTCGTGCTGCTGTGAGCTGGGGTTTAGCTAACAATGAGCACAAGACTGTGGCTTTTCAGTAAAATTTTGAAATGTACTTTTGACCCAAACATCTTCTGACCCTGGAGATCCCTTCCAGTCCTATCTGGACATAATTATAAAGATGAGCTGGATTTCTAATCTAAGTGCAGCACTTAGCCCTGCCAGAAATCTTCCTACTAAATATACTGGAATAAGAGACCAACCAGGACCACTCCCAGCCAGGTTTCAATCTCTGTTAATCTCTGATTTGAAAACAAGGGTCATGTTTCCATCACAAAGAATGCATTGTAGCCACCACAACACCTGCAACATTGAAGACATGTAATGAGATAGATATGACATTTCAATATTAAAAGCCATTATCAAATAATATTTTGTCTCATTTATCAAAATATCACTTTGTATAATTTGCCTCTTAGGATCCTAAATAAAATGGCTTCAATAAATTGGATGCCAAATATCTCAGATGTAGATTCAAATTGTCATCATTATGTAATTGGCATGGATATAAAGAAGTTGCCATTGTAGGCTGGTGGCACAACTAGATTAATCCATCATCTCAAAAAGGGATGCTGTGCAGACAAACTGTGAACTCCAGTTTGTTGGGAACTATAGTCACCTTTATGGGAAGTAAAAAAAAAAAATGAGGAATTTTAAGTATGACATTTTCTAAATAAAAACGTTTTAACTTAGAAATGAAAAATAAAAATGTATTTGCTTTTTTGTTTTTCACATTAAAATATTTCCATTTATCATTTTTAGCTGCCTTAAATCCTGGGCAAGGAGGAGCAGAGAGCTGGAGAGAGCCTCTCCCCTATATGTCTCTCATCAATCATTTCACTTGCCACATGAGACCAGGCATGGCGGTTATTGCATTTAGGGCTTATTGAGTTCAGATCTTTGAGACCCAATTTACTATTCCAGAAAGATGTGCTCTGATTAATAATAAATGGTTAGCCACATAGTTAAGCAGAATGATTGGCACCTTTTATTGGTTGTCTTTAAGAATAATTGAATGAAACTGGCTGACCAGAAAGCAGAGGTTCATGATAACCAGCACCCCCCCCAAAAAAAAAACCCCAGCTGTTTGTAAACTAGTAAGTACCCTCTTCCAAAGGCAGAGTTCCTGAAGCTATCTAGAAATCTGCTTCACCGGATACTAAATTCAAATCTGTTTGCTTACAAATTCAAATTGTATGTAAAGGCATTTAATGTGTTGTAGTAACTATTTATTGGGACTGGATGCTAACACATGTATTCTTTAAAGCAAACAGAATGATTGGAAACTAAATGCTAATGTTAACCAGGGAAAGTTTGGGAAGGACAGACATTCCTTAGGATAAAGAAGGCAGAGTAAATAAACACTGAAGCCAAAGCTAAGGTGGAAGAGACGTAAAGTAGAAAGCTGTACTCTGTGTGTGTGTGTGCTCATTCGTGGTCATGAACGCTTGTGAATGAAAGGTTCTACTTAGCGTGAGACGGGGCACTGGGGCTGAAGGTCTCTGAGAGCTGGGAGTGGAAGTCAATTACCATTTTCTTCCTGTGCACCAGGCACTGACAAGCATCTAACAACTGATTTACACACCCATACTCACTTTTCTTGATCCATTTATTGTGCTTCTTCCATACCACTTCCCACCTCTCTTCAGAGGCTCTGTCTCCATCCCTGTTCACCCTTGTGAACTGTGTCAATAAGCCCCTACTCCAGGGTTCCCATTAATTTAGAATCAATAAGAAATCAGACTACAGAGAAAAGCAGCCAACTGATGGGATCAGTCCTATGTATTCTTTGCAAAACAAACCCTTTCGGAGTTCTGGTGGCTGTAGCTCTTCATATGAGTCAGAGACTATGCCAGCCCTGTCTGGGTCCCTCTAGCTGTCACCCTAGGGCTAATTCTTTTATTGAAATCTCTTGTATGATCCAGCTCAAGTGGGCCATCTGATTTCTGCTTAGACACTTAGGATACTGACCAAGTTAATATCCTCTGTTGTGTTTGTGGAGGGGAGAAGCTTGAAGATTCAAATTGCTTCCGGATCTTGGCTGAGGTCAGACAGAGAACAACTGTCCGATCTCAGGGGCTGTGCCTGGTCCTTCACATGCATCAGATACCCACAGATTAGCAGTCACTGGTGCTTAGCAGCAGCTCCTGTGTTTATTGAGGTGACTGAAAATGGCTCAGATGGTCCAGTGTAACCAGGTTGGCAGGGGTGTATGCAGGCTTCTCTTTTGACTTCCCACAGCACAGTAGGCCACCCTGCCTTTCAGGGGCAATGTACCAGGGGAGGCAGGCAATGGCACAGTTTAGCATCACAGGTTCCGTGGAACACCTGAGGTCAAAGTGCAACTCCATGGGTTGAGGAGCATTGGCTGAATGATTGAGAAACCACCAGACCACTGAAGATTGTTTCTGCTTTGGCACTGCACCAAGGGATTCTGATTTCCTCCTAGTGTTTTCTTAAAGCTGTTGCAATCCAATAGGCAAAAAGGCTAGGCAGGTTTTCTGTGTAAAGAAACATTTGTGCAGAGGAGAAAACCTAATACTGCACTGCTAATGGAACACAGCAAAAAATGACTCCAGATGGCAACTGCTGTACCCATAGATCAGTGTCTCCCTCAGCCATCATCTGAGAAGCTTCCTCTTGCAACTGATGGAATTTAATACAGACATCCAAACTTCATGATGCATAGAGAGTGAGAGATGTTGGAACACTCAGTCCTAAATAGGATATCTTTATCAAGGATTGGGATCCATGGGAGAGAAGAAGAGAAAAAGAGGTTGTAGAAGCCAGGGGTGATGGTTGACTCCATGGAAACAGTTTCTTCCAGCACTGGACTGCCACACACATGAAGCACAGAGACTGGCAGCATGCACAGGGTCTGCATGGATCCAAGACAGATATGGTCCCAGTGTTGAGAGGTGGAAGAAGTACACACAGGGTCCCACTTTAACCATAATCTGTATGTAGTGGTGCCTCCTGGGAGAGGGAAAGTCAGTTTTCTCTCATTCAGACCTCAGGGCATGCTCCTTGCCCTGAAGTAGTTGATCAACACAAAACCAACTCAATGCTATTTTTTTTTTATTTTCATATTGGTCTTTTGCGTATTTGTTTTGATTTTTCTGGTGTGGTTTGAGATTGTGTGTGTGTGTGTGTTTCTGGATTATTGTTTTAGTTTTTTCCTTTTTGAGAGGAGAACATAAATATGGGATGAGTAGAGAGGTAGGGATAATCTGGGAGAAATTAGGGGAGGAGAAACAATCAAAATATGTTGTATGAATTTTTTAATAGAAATTGAAATGATGGTTATGCTGGTAAAGCTTGTGGTCTCACTTAATAAATAAAATAAAACTAATTTTTATCAGATGGCTGTTATGTGTTGGGTATTAAAACACTATCAAATGAAATAAAACTCAAATTTATCAAGTGGCTGTTATTTGTTGGCTATTGAGATAGTATCATACTATATAATGTCAGGAAAAAACTTTCACTTGACAGATGAGAAGACTGCATGAGGAGAGGCCCAGAAATTTCCAGAAGTCTCCTAGCTACTCAGTAAAAGACAAAAGCCTAGATCCATGTATGTCTGATATTTGTGTTTTTGCTGTGAGATGATATGCTCATGACTGGCTGAATCCTCTTTCCTGGCCGCGCATCCTCTGCCGCTGAAATCATGCCTGCTGACGGTGTCCACCCCTTGCTAACACACTTTCCATTTTACTTCTTCCTCAGCCTTCTCTGAAGGGTGAACTCCCCTTTTCTTGTTTAAGCAAGACCTTGTTTTTCATCTTTTGTAGGTTTAAAATGACTGATTCTAGGTATTGTTTAACATTCATGTCACTATAGGCTGAAATTAATGGATTAGTGTTAAGAGACATCAAGAGTTCTTCCCAAAGCACAGAGGTATTTCCAGTGATCCTGCCTGCCTCCAAATGAACAGCCATGTAAGAGCACAGGAAGGTTGCTCACAGAATGCTTGCTGCTCACTGAAAACCGTTAGTACTGCTCCACTGCTGCTCTGTCACCAGGGTGGGATCTGCTCCCTTCCTGTGTTTTATTTTTCAAAATCTGAGGCTGCTTCATACAAATCTGATCATCAGGTGTGGGGACAGCTTTCAGTAGGACTTACTGATTGCCGTTATCAGTCTTGCATTATTCTGATTTCTCTGAGTTATGGCATGTAGTATAATTAATAATCTCAACACTTGAGAGCCAACCCTGTTAGGGCAGATGTGGTGAAGTTGTAAGCATGGGAGAGCTGTCTCTATTTCACATCTGGCAGACAACTCTAGCTTCCCAGGTCCAGACCCAAGGATATGACTTGGCTTGGCCCTATCATCCACCCCATCTATGACCAGCTGGAGCGTATGGAGGAAACCTGACCTGCAGACTCAAAGCTGCAAGATCTTCACAACACAGGGCAACAACAGGCTATCCAGGAGTTGTCCTAGGGAGGCCCAAGCATCAATAGGGTAGTAGAAACCAGAAGCCTAGAACCAGATCAATGACTCTTTGCAATGAACACTTGTAAGTAAAGATATATAGGCAAAGGGTTTCACAGTGTGACTCACAGTGTCACACAGCAACTTCCATGATAAAATTTTGAAGATTTTTTTTTTCTCTTAAACTTTGTTTTATTTGGTGTGTGTGTAGGGGTGGAGGATGGATGCAAAGGGGCAGGGAAATAAATGGGGTCAGACATATAATGTAAAAGACACACAAAATGAAGAAGAATAAAGAAGGAAAGGAAGAAAGAAAGAAAAAAGAGAAAAAATAATCTCACCACTCATATGTCAGATTTCAGAACTAAATTCATCTGATAAAAACTGTTTCTGATTCTTCAAGACAGTAAGTTTCCTGCAGGATCCTTCATGAGGTTTTTCACATCAGGACTGAGCAGAAGGCACAGAGTTCCTATACAGCCAGTCTGAGTAATTGCTCTTACTGGCGTTATTATCGTTAATAATAATTCTAAATCATGCCTGTTGGTGGTGCACAGAGGAGGCAGAGATAGGCAGATCTCTGAGTTCAAGACCAATCTGGTCTACTGAGTGACTTCCAGGACAGCCAGGGATACACAGAGAAACCTTGTCTCAAAAAAAATCCTATAGCATAAGCCTATTGGCCTTATAATCTAAAGTCTAGAACTTGAACTAGGGTTCCTTCTTGATGCTGTGCATGATACAGGTTTGAGAAAATGTGTGCTGACGTCTGTGCCATTACACCATTAAGCAGATGCATCCTTCTGGCCTAGTGACAGTCTCTGTCCTGTCAGCTCTTCACTGTCCTCACCTCTGTGGAAAGCCACTGATCATTCTACTCGGTCCTTGGTTTTTCTATCTAATAATGCCATAGATTTAGATTCAAACGCCATGTGATTTTACAAATCAGTTTCTTTCACTTAGGAATAAGCAGTGTTGATTTGCCTATATCTCTGAATGGCTTGATAGCTCATTTCTTTTTTGTACTAAATCACATTCCATTGTTTGAATACTCTATAGCCTATTTAGTCATCTGCTTTTTGAAGGACATGCTGGCTACTTCTGGGTTCTGGTGATTACCAATAGCCCTGCTATGAGCATCCACGTGCTGGGATGCTATGTGGACATAGTTCAACATCTTCAACCAAATACAAGAGAACTTGATTGACGGTTGTGCTATTATGATTCTGCCCAGTGTCTGGGTTATGTTTTTTTCCAGTCTTTAGGATGTTTAGTTTTATGTTCTCACTGCTTCTCCATAGCAGGAGTGCTGTTGGCTTTGCAGTTGTCAGTCAGAGTCTCTCGCTGCTCTTGGTGAGCATGTCCATGTGTAGAGTACAGCCTTCCTCACAGGAGTACACAGCATTGCGTTTTAATATTCGATTCCCTATGACATGAGATGAAAAACACATTTTCATGTGCATAGTTGCTAACAAATACTATATTTAGTGAGGTGTCTGTTCATGCCTGCCCTGTCTTCAACCTGAGTGTTCATTTTCTATCATAGTCATTCAATGATCATGTGACCTGGAGTGTCACCTCCCTGCAGAAGTAATATGGGCAGTTTTCTCATTGTTCCCAGGCATCAGCTCAGGGACACAGGAGTCCCTGCTTGTTCAATAAAAAAATCAGGCTTGTGAATGTGGACACTGCTCTTGT
Organism: Sigmodon hispidus; assembly: GCA_004025045.1. NCBI lineage: Eukaryota > Metazoa > Chordata > Mammalia > Rodentia > Cricetidae > Sigmodon > Sigmodon hispidus. The sequence continues at coordinate 100,931 of PVIH01005200.1, forward strand.
AATAAATGAACCAATTCTTGATGACCATATTGGCCAATTTACTAACTTTTTGTTCAGGAATAATTTACTTTACCCCACTACATCTCAATTTATCTACCTTTGAAGTGAAGAGAGTAATGAACGAGATTTTCCAGCAGCTGTGAGGATTATGATGTAACAACAAAAGTGCCATGAGCACAATGTGAGGAAACTATTAGGCATTACTTAAGAGAGTTCAGCAAATTTATCCTTAGTAGAATTTAGGAAAACATTATGCAGAGTAATCATGATCTCATTTAGTATGTACAGACCAGTTACATCAAACATAGTTACAGTTCCTGCTAACTGGTCTGCTTCATATGTTGAGAAGTTGCTGCATGTGACTTCTAATAATCACAGCACTGTACAAATATACGTTATTGTCACCATACACTATAAGTGTCCTCTGTTACAGTCACCATGCACCTTGAATGTCATGCAGTTGTGTCATCTGGTACCATGAGTGTCATGCATTGGAGCCACCATGCACGTTGAGTGTCATGCACTGGAGCCACCACGAGCTCTGGGTGTTGTGTCTTCTTTCACAGATAAAGAATCTGAAATTCAATTTTAACAACTCATGCAACCCCTCCCCCATCCTCTGTCTTCTTCAAGACTTAGAAACTGTTAAGGTTTGACTGTACACAGAGTGCTTTCTATTTGTGACCAAGTGAAACAAATTTGATAAAATTACCTCTTGCTTGGATGTTTTTACAATTTTTTCCCCTAGAATAATTCAAGTAAGAGAAAATGGTGATGGTAACAAAACTCATTGTTTGCTTTGCAGTGCAATTGTGGATGTGTCTGTGTAGCCCCCTTGAATGTGAGCTGTGGTAGGTCAAGGAGTTGTGCAAGTTCTTCGGCCTTCTGTCTGGATTGGTAAAACAAGGGTTCGATCAGGCACCTGTGATGAGTTTTATATTGACTTCTTGGGATGCCAGCCTTGTCATTCCCCGTGTGGACAGGGATGCCATCTGCAGTGGACCTGCAGCTCATGGCCAGATATGAAGGCATGCATGCAATGGTTCTTTCCCTCATTTCCGCCGTATGTCTAGAGGACAGACGCAATGGATGGGACTACTGCCTGCAGCATGGCTCTTAGTGTTTTTAGTAACAAAGAGACAGGAACTGAGACCATGTTGCTCATCTTGCTGGGCTCATAGCAGTCCAGCAGAGGAAGAGTTTGAATAATACCTGGAGAGGGAATGCCCAGAACAGGGCTTGGAACTGCACCTGTCCTCACACAGGCAATTGCAACATGACAGATGCTGTTCTGAAAGTCTGTCTGCCTCAGTCCCTGGCAAGGCTAAGAAGCTCAGCAGTCGCTCGGCTTCTATTTCAGTCTAGCGTCTGAAAATGTGGTCTGTGCTGCCTGGGCACAGTGTTCCCCACAAAAGCACTGCTTCTTGCCCTAGATTTTCTTTTTTAAAACCTCCCAGAAGCAGAAATATTTCTCCTGCCTATATTGCTCTACATTTCTTCTTAATAAAGACATGTCTAGTAACCATACAGCTGGAAGCAGGAAATGCACCATCAATATAAGGGGCTAGCACAGAATGTGGACAAAACGTCCCCACGGTTAGCAGCCCCTGTTTGTGCTCTGCCTTCCATCCTTGTCCTTAAGACATTTGTGAGGCATTTTTAGAACCCCTCCCCTACTCTAGTGCCTCTGATTTTTTTATCTGGTTATTGGGTCACCATTAGCTGTTTATCTTGACAAATGTTCAGCTATAAATACAATTTATGAATTTCAGAGTGTAAGTCATGGTTTATGTCATTTTTCATTTCTAGGCAGGACTTACCATGCATTTTAGTAAAAGCCCCCCACTTCCTGTGTCCCAGTCAAAGCAAGAGGACGTGTTCATGATCTCCTTTCCTCCTGATCTCCAAGCCAAAGGGGCCTGAATAGAATCTGTTGCTGAATTTATATCCTCTTTTATTTTTAATTCTTTAGAAATAGAGGATATGGCTTTGGAATTAGTATATTTCCCTCACAGAGATTTGTGTGTTCGTGATGAACATGTTCCAAAGAACATTTTAAAAATATTCCCCACACCAGATCTCAAATATACACTAGTGAAGTTTTAGACAAGAATGCACAAAGTGAAGGATCCTGGGAGCTCACACTTGGCGAATGTATCACCTCACATGAGCAGTGTTTAAAGCAGTTCACATCTTTCTGAGATTTTCCCTTTATTTTTGTTTTGTGTGTGTGTGTGTGGGGGGGTGCCTACTTGTAGGTCTGTGCAATGCGTGCATGCTTGGCATCCAAGGAAGCCAGAAGAGGATGTCAGATCCCCTGGAACTGGAGTTACAGATGGTCATGAACTGCCATGTGGGTGCTAGAGATGACACCCTGGTCCTCTGTAGGAGCAGCTATGGTTCTTAACTGTGAAGCCATCTCTCCAGTCTCCCTGAGCTCATGATGGCAAAGCACATACAGTTTTCTTCCAGTTGTGGTAAGTCGCAATGACATAGAAGAAACATACTGTGGCCTGGATGGAGACTCAAGGTTCCCTAAGCTGTCTTTCATTTGTTTTAAAATACTTATGCCACCTTACCTTCTGAACATGACTTGCTCCATCCCAGGCTAACTGGCATTTACATCAAGAATGCTTTCCTGAAATATGATGGAGGGGCTATAAGATGTGAACATCTGGGTTTGAAAAGTGTCATGGAAGCAGATGGCAGGTCCAGAGCAAGAACTCAGGGGTTCTGATGCTAACAGACATCAGGAGGCTGCGGACTCTGTAGACACGTTTGACACTCTGTTTTAAAACCCTTCATCTGGTCCTTATGGGAATTTTGCCTGTACGCTATACAGGTGTTCTGCTGTGTATATCTTTCAGCATCCCCACACAGTGTGGCTTCTGGAGAGAAACCAGGTGTGTCCCACAAAGACACAAAAAGAGTATCTGCAAAGTTTTTGTGTAAGTTCTGTAGATGCATGAATTCAGGCTGTATAAAATGAGACTCAGAGCCAAATATTGAGGGGAAGATTGAAATATCAGAGAGAAGAAGCACCACAGTCAGTTCTCACCCAGCTGTTTTGCAACTTCCTCAGCCTTGCTCCTGGTCACTTCTGTCTGTCACTTCTATCAGTCACTTCTGTCTCTCTGGGTTTCAGCCCTTATATACCCTGTCCCTCCCAGGTAAGGATTAAAGGTGTGTAGCCTTGAACTTTCAGAAACAGAAGAAGTTCTGTCTCTGGAGTTATGGGATTAAGGGTGTAGGTCACCACTCCTGGCTTTCCCTGTGCTGGGATTAAAAGTGTGTTGGACTGACTCAGCTGTTTATCCTTGTATTCAAGAATCAACAATTTCCTAAACTGTCTGCCTAGGATTTGACTGTGTGCTGCCTCTGATATTTCAGGATTTATTAAATATATAGCAAATATCCACATATCTCCTTTTGTATCAAAAATAAAAAGGAAGTTATAACTAACATAGAAAAAACCATCTACAATAGGAACAATAATTACATACAATAATATACAAACAATAATTACATGAGAAGTGTGCAGTTCATTAACAATTGACAAATTTGGAAAAAAGTGTTCCATTATTTATTCTATTTTGGTGAGTCTAAAGGATTTTACCTAATCCACTTTGTATCTAATTTGTATTACTAACTAAAAACTATATTTTGATGTCTCTTAAACTTATACACTTTAACTTTTAAGTGAGTTTCTTTTCTAAAACTGTCACTAGATAACTATAACTATTAACTATCTCATCTTCAAATTTCTTAGAGACCCAAGAAGGAAATAATATTAAGTAAACAACAACTTCCTAAAAAGTAAAAAAAATGAAGCAGCTGGCTGCTTGGATAATCACCCAAAGTTTTTCTGTGTTGTTGAAGCATCCATCTTTGGCCTACAGGCCTAGCATGTCTGATAGACTTCTCTGGGCAACAGGATATTCCCAAAGTCCTTTCGACCTTGTCTTGGCAAGGTTCAGCAATTCTTTTGTGTATTTCTCCTGCTTGTCCATTTTGACTATCATATTGTCAGCAGTCAAGGCAAGAGTACTTTCTTGCTCAGTGGCTAACTTTTGTCACAAAGATCAACTCATATGGAGGAGTTTCCTTGATGTCTATAATCTCTGAAGTGGATTGGTGCTGCCAGGAGCAGATGCCCCATTGTCAAAAAAAATTAATAATCTATGTTTTTGAAATTTCTTAAATGCCATATTCTATGGATCTCTGAAGTGCTTGAAGAAAACCTGTCCATCTAAAATATATCTGATCTTGAAAACATATCTAATATGACTGTAAGTTTGATTGTAATGTATAACTGCTAAATTATATTTCTTTATATCCTAATTAGTTGGTATAATAACTTTCCTGGAATAGAAATTTTTATTACATTGTTAGATGAACTGTGTAAGTATAATACCTAGAATAAACAGGAATATATATACAGTGACAAAATTAATCTCAACCTTATATCAATATGCACAATTTGTATCCAATATATAAAAAAATCAAATCCAATGTAAAATATTTAAAGCTAGTAATTTCTTTTTTAAGTAGATTCAGCAATCTACCCTTGTATTCTATCATATCTATACCCTTTTTATTCTTTTTTCTTTTTTTTAAACAAAAAACCCTAAGTCTAATCTCTCTTGTTTAGCTTTTTTCTAACCATAACCAGTAGCATATCCTTAGACACAAAGTCAAAGTCTAGAAACTTTTAAAATGTATGTTTGTTTAACTTAGCAGCCTTTGCAATCACTTGTCTTTCTGTAATTAGCTGATTAACAGTTAAAATTTAATAGAAAGCACAATAATAACCAGAATCCAGACTCTGTGTTTACTTTCCCTCTTTATGTGGCTTATTAAATTCTTATTACTCTATTTCTCATTTTAAGAGCTTTCTCTACCTTTTTCTTTTCTCTCCCAGCTTATATATTCTTTTTCACACACTTTGTAATCCATTTATAGAGGTTTCTCCATCTGAATCTGTTTTATTGTGTATCACTAATCATTTTAACCAGAAGAGCTTTTAAAATGTCAGACTATAAAGCACTGCTTTGACTGTGGACTCTGCCTGCTTGGTGGCTTTTCAACATGGCAGATGTACCAGAGCCACACTTATCTTCCCAATTCTAGGAAGCAATATTAAATATTGTGAAAATGTCTAACAACCCAACTCTGGGGAATCTTACAGTCCACAATGTCACTAAGTAGAACCTGATGCTCACTCCACTTAAGCGTTTGGCAGCAGGGCTACTCAAAGAGCCACACAGTTTTTGCTGATAAGGCTGAGTCCGGAAGGCACTTTCAAAAGAGTCACATCTGCTCAGCACAAGCAAACAGAACAGTCCCAGAAAATGTTGCTACTCAGAAGCTGTCTTTGGCTTTCCCATCTTGCAAGATGGTGGGTGAAAAAGCTGAGAAGAAACCTGCAGCCAAGATGGCCGCCAGTAATGGACAAAAGGAGATTTCAATCCTGAGTATTTATGCTCCTAATATAAGAGCACCTATCTATGTAAAAGAAACACTACTACAGCTCAAATGCCACATCAACTCTCATACCCTAATAATGGAAGACTTCAACACCCCACTTTCACCCTTGGATAGGTCAACCAGACAGAGACTCAAAAGAGAAATAAGATGTCTAACAGAGGTTATGATGCAAATGGATTTAATAGATATTTATAGAAGCTTCCACCCAAACACAAAGGAATATACATATTTCTCAGCACCACATGGAACTTTCTCTAAAATTGACCACATAGTTGGTCATAAAGCAAATATCAATACATACAAAAAATGGAAATAATCCCCTGTAGGATCATATCAGACCATCAAGGCCTAAAGTTAGAGTTCAACAACATCAAAAATCAAATAAAGCCTACCAACTCATGGAAACTAAACATCACTCAAGTGAATCACCTCTGGGTCAAGGAATAAATTAAGAAAGAAATCAAAGTCTTCCTAGAATTTAATGAAAATGAATCCACAACATACCCAAAATTGTTGGGACACAATGAAAGCAGTGTTAAGAGGAAAATTCATAGCACTAGATGCCTATATGAAAAACCTAGAGAAATCCCACACTAGAGAACTAATAGCACAGCTGAAAGCCTTAGAACAATTAGAAGCAAACTCACCGAGAAGGAGTAGACGGCAGGAAATAATAAAACTTAGAGCTGAAATCAATACAATTGAAACATAAAGAACAATACAAAGGATCAATGAATCTAAGAGTTGGTTCTTTGAGAAAGTCAACAAGATAGATAAGCCCTTAGCCAAACTAATCAAAAAACAGAGAGAGATTGTCCAAATCAACAAAATCAGAAATGAAAAGGGGGACATAACAATAGACCCCCAGGAAATCCAGAGAATTATCAGATCATACTTTGAAAATCTGTATTCCACAAAAATGGAAAACCTAGAAGAAATGGACAGCTTTCTGGACATCTACCAAAATTATATGAAGATCAGATTAATTACCTAAACAGGCCTAAAACCCTTAAGAAAATTGAAGCTGTCATTAAAAGCCTCCCCAAAAATAAAAGCCCTGGTCCAGATGGTTTCAGTGCCTAATTCTACCAGACATTCAAAGAAGAATTACTACCATTACGCCTCAAACTATATCACACAGTAGGAACTGAAGAAATATTGCCAAATTCCTTTTATGAGGCCACAATTACCCTAACACCCAAGCCATTCAAAGACACAACAAAGAAGGAGAATTACAGACCAATTTCCCTCATGACTATTGATGCTAAAATTCTCAACAAAATTTTAGCAAACCGTATACAACAATGTATAAAAAATATCATCCACCACGACCAAGTAGGCTTCATCCCAGAAATGCAGGGCTGGTTTAACATATGAAAAACTGTAAATGTTATCCATCATATAAACAAACTAAAGGAACAAAACCACATGATCATATCCTTAGATGCAGAAAAAGCCTTTGACAAAATCCACCAGTCCTTTATGATTGAAGCCCTGGAGAGATCAGGAATACAGGGAGAATATCTAAATATAATAAAGACGATTTATAAGAAGCCAACAGTCAGTATCAAACTTAATGGAGAAAAACTCAAAGCAATCCCACTAAAATCAAGAACTAGACAAGGATGTCCTCTCTCCCCTTATCTATTCAATATAGTTCTCGAAGTTTTAGCTAAAGCAATAAGAGAACAAAAAGAGGTTAAGGGGATACAAATTGGAAAAAAAAAGAAGTGAAACTACCTCTATTTGCAGACGATATGATTGTATACATAAGTGACCCACAAAATTCTTCCAAGGAACTGCTATGGCTGATAAACACCTTCAGTAATGTAGCAGGATACAAGATAAACTCAAAGAAATCAGTAGCCCTTTGATACAATAAAGATAGAAGAGCTGAAAAAGAAATAAGGGAAACATTACCCTTCATAATAGCAGCAAATAGTATTAAAACCTTGGAGTAACTATAACCAAAGCAGTAACATATCTATTTGACAAAAACTTTAAACCACTGAAGAAAAAAATTGATGAGGATATCAGAAAATGGAAAGATCTCCCATGATCCTAGAGAGGTAGGATCAACATAGTAAAAATGAAAAGTCTACCAAAAGTAATCTACAGATTCAACGCACTTCCCATCAAAATCCCAACACAATTTTTTACGGACATTGAAAGAACAATACTCAGTCTCATGTGGAATAACAGGAAAGTCGGGATTGCCAAAACAGTTTTACTCAACAAGAGAACCTCAGGAGGCATCACTATCCCTGACTTCAAGTTATACTATAGAGCTACGGTAATAGAAACAGCCTGGTACTGGCATAAAAACAAACTTGTGGATCAATGGAATTGAATTGAAGATCCCGACATAAACCCAACAACCTATGAACACCTGATCTTTGACAAAGAGACCCAAAATATTCAATGGAAAAAAGATAGTATCTTTAACAAATGGTGTTGGCATAGCTGCATGGTAGTGTGTGGAAAATTGCAAATAGATCCAAGCTTGTCACCCTGCACAAAACTCAAATCCAAGTGGATCAAAGACCTCAACATAAACCCAGCCACACTAAACCTGATAGGAAAGAAAGTAGGAAATACCCTTCAATGAATTGGCATAGGTGACCACTTCCTAAATATAACACCAATAGCACAGACGCTAAGAACAACAGTCTATAAATGGGACCTCCTGAAACTGAGAAGCTTCTGTAAAGCCAAGGATACACTCCATAAGATAAAAATGACAGGCTACAGAATGGGAAAAGATTTTCACCAACCCTACAAGTGACAGAGGACTGATCTCGAAGATATATAGAGAACTCAAGAAACTAGAGCCCAAAACTTTGAATAACCCAATCAAAAAATGGGATTCAGAACTAAAAAGGGAATTCTCAGCAGAAGAATTAAAAATGACTGAAAGACACTTGAAGAAGTGCTCCACATCTTTAGCCATCAAAGAAATGCAAATCAAAACAATTTTGAGATACCACCTTACACCTGTCAGATTGGCTAAGATAAAAGACATAGATGACAGCCTATGCTGGAGAGGTTGCAGAGCAAGGGGAACACTCCTTCATTGCTGGTTGGAGTGTAAGCTTGTTCAGCCACTCTTGAATGCAGTATAGATTGTTTTTCAGAAAATTGGGAATCCATCTCCTCAATAATCTAGCAATACCACTACTGGGCATATAACCTAAAGATGCACATTCACACTCCAAAGGCGTTAGCTCAACTATGTTCATAGCAGCATTATTCGTAATAGCAAGAACCTGGAAACAACCTAGATGTCCCTCAGCTGAAGAATGGATTAACAAACTGTGGTACATCTACACAATAGAGTACTACTCAGCTGTAAGAAAAAAAGGACATCCTAAAATTTGCAGGCAAATGGATGGATTTGGAAAATATCCTCTTGAGCAAGGTACCAGAAATGAAGAAAGATAAGCAGGGGTTGTACTCACTCATTAGTGGACTTTAAACAAAAAGTTAAGAATGTCCGAGCTGCAAACCACAACCACTGTACATCTTGGGATCCGAAACACCTCGGACCAGCACCTTGGATCCCACTCCCTCCAGAGGAACACCTGACTCAGTCTTGATGTTGGGGTGAGGAAAGCAGATTTGCCTGGAGTGGATGCTGAACTAAGCCACCTTGGTACTTTGGGACCTCCTGCCCTTGCTGGGGAGGAGATAGAGTGATGGGGAGAAGAGTGAATGATGGGAAGGGGTGGGAAGGGGAAGAGAGTCTGAACAGGGGATACATGGATAAAAAATATGACTTTATTCATAAAAAAACCAATGGAATGTGAATGATGAACTGAATTATCAAACAATAAAGGAAGGAAAAAAAGAAAAAAAAAAGCTGTCTTTGATTCGATTTCCCTTTTGTTCAATATAAACAAAAACTTTAAATTCATCATATGCAACTTGTTGCTTATACCAAGTCTTCTGTGTGACTTTAGGAACTGGCCTGGTTAAAGTTGCCTGCTGTGAACTGACCATTTTGAAATTCAAGCCAGAACACTACAGCATCTCTGTACCATGACCCACTTCAGGTACACAACTCGTAAGCCACTTTCGGCTCTGTTTCTGTGTTCCAGAACCCGTTTTAAGAATTCTCCAGCTTTATGTGGGTATTTGGCCCACATTAGGACATCATCTGTAAAACGAGGTTTCTAGCCTTGTCTGGACCTCTGGCCACTCTCCCCCTCCTCTGCCAAAAAAAATGACTCAGACGCTTATATAAATTTTATCCTGCTTGGCCTATGTCTCAGGCATTTTGCTAGCTAGCTCTTTCATCTTAATTCAACCCATTTCTATTATTCTGTCCTAGTTCTTATAACTTAAATTAATCTATTTTTTTAAATCTGCATTCTTCCACATGGCTCTTCTTCAGACTGTCCACCCTGCTTCCTCTGTATCTGCCTGGTGATTCCACTTTTCCCCTTCTCAGAGTTCTCTCTCTGCCTAGAAGTTTCCCTATACTGCCCTGCTTAGCTACTGGCCATTCAGCTTTTCATTACACCAATCACAGCAATACATCTTCACACAGTGTACACATACCGTGTGTATACAACATATGTATGTGTATGAATCTCCTGAAACTTCTAGAGAGTGACTCCCCAGCAATATTCCTATACTTTATGTTACACTTACTGGCACAACTTACTTACATACCATCCCTAAAACTCTTGTTATTATTCCAGATAATGCATTATGTTCAATAACCCGGAGTAGAATGATCTTCTCATTTTCACAATCAGTAGAGATTTAAGAATTTCTAGCCTTCTGAAGGTCACAGTCTGGTTATCTATTTGGGAAGGGATGAGGCCACTATCACCTGTGCTAGGGTAGTGAGATTTGAGATGGTTTCAAGTAGGACAGGCTCTTCTTACACCCACCCAAGCCTCCCCAGTGTGACCTGTACCATTGTCTGTGCAGACTTACCGGACCATGCCAAGAGGAGCAAGAAGGCTTGACCTTTCTCTTTGACATCTTACTTACCAGCTTTCTCAAGCATTTCATCTCTGATAGACTAGCCAAGAATCCATTGATAAGTAGAGAGATTCTGGCCAGTAAATTAACATACACACACACACACACACACACACACACACACACACACACACGGGGGGGGGGGGAGCAAATGCTCTAGACATCTGATAAAACCATGGTCTGTGAGCTGAAATTCTCTCATTACCATTAGTATACTAGCCTCTTAGGTGTTCTGTTTGCTCTGAGAGTCTATGTATGTGTGTGTGCTGGAAGGGGCTGGTAAGGTAACCCTGAAGCCCAGGTCCACTGAATCAATCCTTTCCCACCCACACCATCACCTCCCTGCAGCTTCACTGATGGAGAGGTCCTGTTTTCACCATGTTGGAATCAATTCTCATTGATCTTCTCTCTGCTCAGCTCCTTCACCCTTCCATCCTGCACACCCCACGGGACCTGGCCCTTGTCAGGAAAGCCAATTTCCCATTGCTCAACAAATGCCTAGAATGCTGAACATAAAAATGAGAAGTTTTACTCTGGTTCAAGGTTTCATGTGTTAATGTGATCACTTGTATCCATTGTTTTGACAAACTAGAAGATCACAGTGGAAACATGTGACTTAGCTGGTCACCACTCACTCACCGGGAAGTGCAGATAAAGAGAAGTGCCGGAGGGGAAGGGATCCCTGTGGGCGTGGGCTACTTATCAGTGATGTGGGTGGGGGTGGCTTAACATTCAGACAATGCTATCCATAGCAACTGAGTGTGAGCAGCCTTCACGCAGATCTCACAGGTCCTTCATGCTTATCCCCAAATCAGAAATCAAGACAGGTGTTAATGTCCCTGCTCATGCACTATGAAGACTTTGGAGACATGGATTGCCAAATGACAGAAAGGACCAGAGACCTAGCTATTTCCTGTTGCTTTGCCCTCACAGGGACAGGCCACAGAGTGTAGCAGGAATCCCTGATTGTATTAGAGAGACATTGCTTTTTGGGGCTGCGCGCGCTGCCCCGGAAGCCTCCTCTTACGCCGCCGCGGCGCGCGCTGCCCCAAAAAGCAATGTCTCTCTAATACAATCAGGGATTCCTGCTACAACAGAGCTCTGCACCCATGTTGCCTGCCAAGTTCTTTCTTCTGATGACATTTGGATGTTATGCAAAATCCACAATGACTGCTAATATTTCTTTAAAACTTCACTTTTATCCCTTAAATGAAGAGCAGTCACATGAAATGAAATACCCTGTGCAGACGGAGCGACAGGATTTGCATAACCAAGCTGTGTGGCATGTCTCTTCTGGAGACAGGGACCTCGGCTCTGCCTTTGTGGGCAGAGCAGGGTTTGGGAAGGCTCTGTCCAGAGGGAACAAGCTGTAGTAGGCTCCACTCTTTCTATTACCCCTTCTATTTTTTATATGACTGAAGAATAGCATGCTGGGGTGAAAATAAAAGTAAAGTCCTCTACTCTCTCTGCATTCTTTACCTCTCACCAAAAGAGTGGTCTAAATGTGCTACACTGTTTGTATTCTCCAAAACTGTTTTAGATGCTCGATTTTCATATGCTGGTATGAACTTCCTTGAGCATGGTAGTCACTGTATTGGTCAGAATGTGCTTCTGCTGTGACCAGATACCTGGGAGAAATGACTTAGGCTGCAAGTCTGATACTTGTGGTGGTCTTAGCCTAGTAGGGTGGCTACAGTGCTGCAGAGAAGAGAAGCTCACTTCACAGTGGTGAGGAAGGAGAGAGAGAGAGAGGAGAGAGAGAGAGAGAGAACTGTTCTGTGGCTTTGCCCTCTTTCACCCTTTTGTACCATCTAGCATCACCTCTAACCTGTCCAATCAATCATTGCAACCATATGCTAGTTTGTGTTGGAGCCCAGGACAGGTTTCTGTTTGCATGGGAACAGTATGTTAAGAAGCTGGGTCATGGTTTCCAGTCAACAAGGCTTCATGCTCTCTGTGGTGTTTACAAAAGCTTACATCTGTGGTGGGTAGCAATGACGTCAGACTTTTACTCTTACAGGCAAAACTGTGCCAGGGCTTTGTAAAGCAGTGGGGCTGGGAGTATCCCTCTCAGGAGATGATGGAAAGTGGAGTGAGGGTTGAGTGATGGGTGCAATTGCTGAACCCAGATCCAGAGGCAAGACTCAGAGATGATCTGGATGTTTTCATTTACCTTCATTGAAAGTTGAAGAAAAGAAGTAAACACTTGGTCCATGCTCACACACTTCCAGTTTAGGTGGCTTTTCCCCACATCTGTTTGATTTCCTCCATGTCTCTAATGCTTTTATTGCTCAAAGGCTACAACAGGGAGACCCAGTCTGTGTGCTTAGGCTGCAGATATGGCTGTCAAGGGAAAGATCATTCCCTCCTGTCACTCATCCTCTCTTCTTCAAGGTTGAGTGTGTCTCTGTGGAGTCCAGGCTCTACTAGCCTGTCACAACCCTGAGCTGAGCTTGATACTTTCTGCAGCAGGTAGAGCAAGGTAGAGATGCCACTGTCCAGGAGGGAATCCACAAGAGGGGAGTTTTGGTTCGTAATGAACTCCCTTGTCTGTTCCTCAGCTGCTAACTTCTGGAATGGCATCCCGAACCTTGGCTGCAGAGCAACAAGCTGCACGTTGCTCAAGCTCTTGGAATCGCTTAGCATCCGGCAAAGTGCTCATCTGGGCAGACAGCTGGATTCAGGAATTTCCAGCCAACTTTGGCATTTGGCTCATTCTTAGGTCTGTTAACACCAGCTGGGGCTCAGGAAGGCTTCAGCACATCTTTCCTGAGAGGAAGCCTCTCAGCCATCAACACCTGCCTCCCAGGATGGGTTGCAAGAGCCTCTGCTCCAGAGAGAGAGAGAGAGAGAGAGAGAGAGAGAGAGAGAGAGAGAGAGAGAGAGAGAGAGAGAGAGAGAGAGAGAGAGGCAGAGACAGAGACAGACAGACAGAGACAGACAGAGAGAGACAGAGAGAGAGACAGAGAGAGAGACAGAGAGAGAGACAGAGAGAGAGAGAGAATGTTTCAACGAGAGCATTAGCACAGCATATCCAGCTGCTATTAGCAATGGATGATACTCTCTGCTCAAGTGGTACTGCAAGGTCCATGACAAAGCTATGAGCAACTGGATGTGATTGCTGCTCACAAGGCCTGGTGGCTTCTTATTTTCCTGTGACTGTTTCGCAGCAACAAGTTTACCAACCAGTTTACAGTAGTAACAGGACAAGATGCAGCCACCCATACTTCTCCTCTTCCTACTGGCTTAGGGTAGGTGACTGTTGGGCAGCACGATGTCATACACATCAACTTATCTACACTTTATGACAACCCAATAATGCATTATTCTTAATTTTTATGTGAAGATGACAACAGCCCAGAGTCCTTAGTGCAGAGCAGCCAGACAGTGGACAGACAGAACCTAGTGTCCCTTCTGTAAAGGTTGTGTTCTTTGTGGCTGTCATGCTATACTTCACATCATTTCAGCTCCATTTCCTAAGAAATCTGATAGGAGTTCTGGCTACCAGTGTAGCACCATGTGGCTGGATTGTCTGCAATACACTGCAACTGCCTTAATACTCAAGAGTAGCTCATGCAAATGAGAAGTTTATTCTCAGGCTGAGCAAAAGCAATCTAAGATTGACTGACATTGTATGTCAAGAGGTCAGGCACCACAGCCCCCATCTCATCCATGTGGTCTAATAAAGTTCTTTACACTATCCACTTGTGACTGGCCGGATGAAGGGTAAGAGAAAAGAGTTTGCTGGCAGAGGTAAAGAGCCAAAGTGGAATGGCATGCCTTTAGAATGCCAGACACAGATTTCTGTCACACACAGTCATCATCACTCAGTCACAGGGTCATGTGCAGCAATAATGCAGATTGAAAATGAGCTTTTATTCTCAACACTCATGTTAATGTCTAAATTCTAGTTCTGTAGAAGTCCTCTAGGTCCTGAGTGGATATTGAGGCATATTGTAGGCCTTTGCCACAACTCATAATGGCAAATCTGAATTTCAAAAGGGGAAAAGATGTTACATACATCAATTAAAGTCTCCAAATGCTGGAGAAAAAAATGAAGAAGGTAGTTGGCGTCTCTGCCACAACCAAGTTATGCCAGAGAGGGAGAATGTTTTTAATAAGTTACTGACTTGGATTTATGGGTCATAGCACATTAGACAGAATGGTTGTACATTTCTAAGCCTTACTATAATAGAAGCTGAGGGTTACAAAGAAATTCATGGCCTTGGGGTAAGGATTGATAGCCCCAGCATGGAAACTTCATGTAAAAATAAGACTTCTCAACTTTTCCTGGAAAATCAAAAACAGCAAATTCTGCCTGTGTTTCTACTGGGGAAGATGCATAGGAGCTTTTTAGGTGTTCTGATAGTCAACATAATTGCTTCCCAGTATGCTGACCTCAACAGCACCCACCTCTGGGGCTGGTACTCTCAGAAGCACCTCACAGTGACTTCAGGAGCCTTTTCTAAAGTGCATTTGACAGTTCAGGCAGCCCATCTCATCACCAGGATTAGACCGTTTCCCCTAGATGCCTTAGGACCCATCCAGTGACTGTCTGTGCTTCCCACCCCCTGGTTATGAAATTCCTGGGGAAGGTTGACAGCTTATTAATCAAAGATGTGGTGGAAGGCATTCAGCATGAACTTGGTAAATCAGTATATGAAACAGTCTTCCACACTGACCTCAAACCAGACATGCTCACATATCCCCTCTTACATCTGCTTGCAAACTGGATGTACTTACAATCTAAAATATCCATGAAGACGTGGTCCTGTTATTTGCTGGCTGTCTGAACTTGCATGCATATGTCTCTTAACCTTTAAAAACACTGTGGGCCACAATTGTGATGATCAAGGGAGGGGACATCCTGAGGGCATCACAAGTGGTGACATCAAATTTAGTTTTCAATTTTCTAATCTTTTTTCCTTTCCAATCTTTCTTTCCAGTGATGCAGTGCCACCAATGATTTATTTCACTTTCTATTCACTTAAGGAAAAGAAAATGACAACTAAATATAAAAAGTCCCAGCTGTCTTGAAGGGGCCAGGGTCATTTTGTCCTTACATGGCTGAAGAAAAGAAAGAACAGGTAAATTTATCAGAATCAAAGAAAGAAAAGTGAAAGGTTTTGGTAAAATTGAACAAAAACTTCAAGTTGATCCTCATTATTTTCAGGTTTCATGCGGGTTAGTTCGTGTTTTCTGCAAACTTTATTTGGAGGTCCAAAGCCAATGCTGCTAGCACTTCATAAGCTGTTTAGGACATACACAAAATGATGGGAAATTGTCGCTTAATGCACGTGTTCCCAGCAAAGGGAAAACAAATGTCCTAGAAAAAGGTGCATTTTGAGATAACTTTAAAACTTCAATTTGTTTTTATCATAGCTCAGGGCAAAGGAATCAAAGGCAATGGAAATACACACTAACGAGGTCTCCACACAGACTTGCAGTTTAGGTCTCCAAAGTGACTGACTTTCAGGAATATAATTAGATGTAGGAGGCACCAAGAAAAGCCTGGTAATGGAATACAAAGACAGTCTTGCCTGGGGACTTACCTAGGAGCAGAATGGAGCCAATGCTTTGTCCTTTATGACTGTCCACACAGTATGCACTCAGAGCTGTGCTCCCATTTTGGTAACCAACTTGTTATATTTTGATAATCACCAGTTAGTGGTGGGTAAGCATTGGTGCTTACATGCTTGCAAGTTGGGTTTGATGGTTTTTTTCTCTTTTCCTCAAGTATAAGGGTTTCAGTTCTAATTCTGCCAACAATTGGAGAGCTTTTAGTCCAACAACAAGCACCCAGTGAATGTAAGGGAACTCTCAGTGCAATCTCTGTTTGCCTAGAGTCACTTTAATGGTGCAAGAGAGCACTAGGCACTTTCCCCTAATGTTTCATTACTTCAGGCCCTAGCTCAGCATCAGGACCAGTATCAGCATCTTATTAGAGTCATCATTGTATCCTGGACATCATTTTAACAGCACTGGAAACTGCATGATAAAAATAAAACACAAGCAAGCAGTCCTAAGTCTTGGTTTCTTCTAGATGACTTCTAGACTCAACTCCATGTCCTGCCTTTCATTATAAATACAATTAAGTGGCTCTGCACCCCTTGTCAGTCAGTGGGGGAGCCCCAAGATGGATGCTTGTCAAAGTTGTATTCTGTGCATTGGCAGTAACAATGAAGATTCACCTGTGAGTTGAACATCTGAATATCAAATGTGAAAAGTGTTCTGTTAGATGTGGTGGGGTGGGAGGCTCACCACCGTGTTTCCCATCCACATCAGTTTTCAGAGCCTGTTGGGAGTGTGCAATCTTGATTCTCCTCTGTAGGTAATGCATATCTGTAAATGCTTCCTTCAACCCTCACTGGCTGATGGCAATTACTGCCATTTTGACTTGAGCAGGCAGTCTGGATTTTTATATTTCCAAGCTTGAATACATTAAAGATCTCCCTTTCAGGAGTTCTCTGCTCTTCTTTTATTTCTTTTTCCTTTCTCCTCAACATGTGAGACTTTACTTTTTTTTTCTACTTTGTGCTGATGCAAACTGAAGATTTTAAAAATCTGTTCTGTGGCTAGTTTCCTTAGGCTATAAATATCTCCAGTTGGCTGTTTTAGAGATGGATGATTTACAAATTTGGGAAAATTTACGTAAAATCAGGGTTCAATTAGAAATGATGGCCAAGAGGCCATGATGCTCCAAATCATGCTTCTGGAAACCTTTCCATGGAATTTGCCTGGGAAGCAGATAAATCTGTGTGATGATAGACTATAAATAAGAGATAAATCTATAAACAGGAGACAGCTGTTCCTACCTCAATAAAAATTTCAGTGAGTATAGAGGTTCATGGGAAAACAACCTCACCTTCTCCAAGTTCAGTCCACAGGCTCTTAATATTGAACACATGTCATGATCACTGGATGCTTGGTTGAAAATCAGTCTTCAGCACCTGAGTTTCTTGCAGAGTAGGTCTGAGACTTTGTATTTTTCCCCAGTGTTCAGGAGACATTGTTGCTCTTGTTCTGGGGACCTCATAGGAATTGAGCTAGACCTTTGCTACTTCCACGTACAGAAAAAGTTCATTGCCCACACCTAAGTTTCTGATTTCATCATATCTTTTGGAACCAGGCAGGCACCCTTAGTACCTAGCTTTAAGCAGTTCTAGTCTCTCAAAGCACCCAGCAGCTGCCAGCCTGCTTGATGGATAAGAGAAGATTGCTGATGGACCCCAGAGATAGAAAAGGGAAAGAACACAGTGTGCCCTCCTCATTCACTGACCATGGCTATCTCTTAAAAGTTCTATTCTTCAGAATATAGCCCACAGTCAGGTGATAGGAATTGAACAATCACTCACTTGCCTGCATGATGAACAAGAGAGAAAGGGATGTGAATTACCTCCCATTTGAAGGGGGGGTTATGTCTCTTCTTTCTCTCCATGTACAAGCTTTGCCAACTGCAGCCTGTGATGCTTCATGTCCTTCAGGTTGCCCACCTGTGCCAACGAGTTTCTTCTCACCTGCATATCTATGTTAACAGCACCGGAATGCTGCAGAATCATCTTCGAAATCAGATTCAAGTTCTAAACACATTTGTAGAAAATAGCCTTGGAAGCAACCCTCTGTGGCATATTCTATCCCCCTATCTTATCCCCTTTCTATGTACCCACGCTCATGTATGTGAGTGTTCTACTTAATGAAGCATGTATATCTACATTGACATGCACTATGTTTATCACTGATAACATTTTATTGTATATTTTTTAAGCATGTCTTTATGGGTAGATTGTTTTAAATGTCCCTCACTTTAGAAGTCATTGTGTCCACTTCTTTTTTTTGTTGTCCCACATGTATCTGGTACGAAAAAGATAACCTCAGCACAAGCATCTTAGGAGTTTTCCCAGGACATGGCGGTCTTCTCATTTCATGGTAGTTCTTTTTGGAGTACCCGTGCTGTTGAAGCTGTGCTTGATGTGTGTTACTGGGTCTTTGGTGTAGGGATAAAAGAGAGTCTTGTTCTCATAATGATTCCCTCATTCACATGAGAATACTTAGATTAAATTTGTGGTCGACTTCTTGGTGTGTGCCAAGGCTTTTGGAACACATTTTGGAACATTAAATTTCCCCTCATTTTCTGTCAATTGTTTCCTATTGAATTATGATTTATTTCATACATTTCTATAAACTATCTTAATTGGCTTTGAAATAGGGGCCAGAGTAGAAAAGTCATAGGAGACTGAATGTAGGCTTGGAATCTGTGTTTTGATCTCACTGGAAGGAAAGTTGTCCCAGAACCCAACAAATAAATAGATGGGCATTAATGGCCATATTAACATGAGCTGCCAAGGTCAGGTCTTGATGCCCATTTTCCTGGGCATGGTTGGTATTTGTAGCTCCTTTACTGTCATCAAGTAAAGAAAAATGTCCTGTGTCATCTAATCCAATCTCCATCAGATTGTGAATCTACCATGTTAAAATACTCTTATAATTGAAGTGTGTGGGTGTTTTGCTTACATGCATGTCTGTGTGCTCGAAGAGGGTATCATATTCCTTGGAACTGGAGTTGCAGGTAGTTTGAAATGTTATGTGGGTGCTGGGAATAGAACTAATACTCTTTTTTATGTATAATAAATCTAATATATTGTTATTTGGTAATTATTAAGTGATATTTTTATTTATTTTCTCTTTTTTTCTTTATTTATTTTGTATTTATCAAGAAAAACAGTAAAATGAATTTAAAATGCTGATAAGTTAACAATAACTATAAATACAATAAAAATCATAAGCATGACTTATCAAGGGTGATAATGCAAATAAGTTTGCTACACATAAAATTACTTTGTGTTCAGTTTTCCCTCTGAATTTTTTTTTCTATCCCTGTATATCATTATTCAAGGTCCCTTCCCCCTCCTGCCACATCAGGTCATTTTTTCTTCTCCACAACTCCCCATCCCCTCCCTGGGCAGGCAGCAGACAGTCCTATGGTCCCACTGACCCAATAATGCTTGGATCAGTCTCCACTCCTGGCAAATCCAGTTTTGTCCCCCCTCTCTCAAGAGTGAGTCAGGTGTTCCTATAGGTGGAGTAGGATCCGAAGGGTCAGTTCAGGGTGTCTCTGATCCCAAGCTAGAACTAATACTCCTAAGCATTGAGTGGTCTCTCCAGCTGCTAGGCTACTGTGTATTGCTAAGGTAAAACATTTGGCAGAGATCACTGACAGTAGGTGATAGGCTCCTATATAGCTGTAGGAAAAAGACAAACAACCCATCAGAACAGAGACATTGGGTTGAATAAGCAGTTCACAGGATGAAAAAGGACCATAAATGCATGAAGAAATTCTGGGCACCTCATTTGTAACTGAAGATGAGACAATTATATAAACAACCAAGCAGTTTCTCCAGCCACCAGTTGGGCAATATTTCAGAATTTTATGGAAATAAGGAAGAGCAGAGGAATGAGTGTTCTCACTCACAGTTAAGGGGATTATAATTGTCATAGACTGGAGACTTTGTCTGGAGGCATTACTAAAAATTTGAATGCATATAACATGCCAGGAACTCCTTTTCCTGAGATTTATCCATCAAAACACATACAGTCAAAGAACTATATCTATGAATGGAACTGTCCTCTTAATCATAACATTGAGAGATAGGAATGATTGGACACTCCATCAACAGAAAAATAAATAAATAAACTGCAGGTCTCTTTTGAGGATGGCTGCACAACTATTTAATGAATGAATATTGATGGCCCTTTATGTGACAGCATGGGAAAGCCCTCAAAATATATCTTTAAAAAGGATTAGAACAATATGAAAATAATGAGTTTATGCACATAGTGTAAAAATTGCCTCCTACTGTATAAAATATACTAGGACCAGCGAGATGGTTCAGTCTGAAGAATGCTTCCTTGTAAGGCTGAAGGCTTGTGTTTGGATCCCC
Source organism: Sigmodon hispidus (assembly GCA_004025045.1). Taxonomy (NCBI): domain Eukaryota; kingdom Metazoa; phylum Chordata; class Mammalia; order Rodentia; family Cricetidae; genus Sigmodon; species Sigmodon hispidus. Next base: position 121,348 of record PVIH01005200.1, read on the forward strand.
AGATGCTATAAAAAAAAAAACCCAGTGTGGTAGACATTTATAATTACAGATATGCAGTAAAGACAGATTCAGACAGAAAAAAAAACCTGTGACTGGATTACAGTGTGTTTAAAATTATACATATGCTGTGGGGCTATGCTCTTGTACACAGTCAATATTTTTTACTGTAAAGTAGAGGCAAGGCAACCAGACTAGAATTCTGGGAGGCAGAAGATTAGAGAGGAGAAGTCAAGGAGAGGCAGAGGAAGCAGGATGAGGATGCTGCACTGTGAAAAGGTAGCAAACCAGGTGGCTAAACATAATTAGAATCATGGGTTAGTTTAAGACTAATAGTTAGCAAGTAATAAACCTAAGCCATAGGCCAAACAGCTTGTAATTAATGTAAGCCTCTATGTGATTATTTGGACAAAGTGGCTGCAGGTCCTGACCTTGGGGCAAGAATGGGTCAGAAAAATCAGGCTACATACATGGGCTTGGGAGGGAAAAAAAGGATAAAGACAGTGCTTTAAAAAAGAATAGAGTAATAAAAAATATAACAAACATAACTATGTAAAATTGGGAAATACACAGTCTAGATTCTGTAGGTTATTATGTTTTCTTTGAATTTTTTAATTGTTGATGAATGCTAAGATACATTGGATTACAAAGACTGCTAAATTAAAACAACTTATATATTTTTAAAGATGTCTTTAACTTTAAATATGAAAATTAAAAGATACATTACTTTGGAAGAAAAGATTATGCTTTTATTTAAATAAAAGGCTGTGCACTCATTCAAAGTTCAAGATTATCAGGTTTGATTGAGGAAGATCCCCTGAAAATCTTGGCCATAAGCATTAAAAAATAAACCTAGAAGGACTGCAAGACATGTGATGTATATTTTACCTGCTCAAACATAAAACAAACAAACAAAAATCTTTGACTGACTTGCATATAATGCACAGGCTATACTTGTATTAATACATATATTGTGTTACCTTTAAATTTTTATATATTTTCAGAACAAGGGGATCAGACACCAATAAAACAGGTGATCCAGCAATTAGACCAACTTCAAGGTTGCTGATTTTGATGATCTAGCTTCACTGAATACTCCATCCAAGACCAAACAATTATCCTGATTTTGTCTATGTTTTTCCAAAGATGTCAGCATCCCAAAATGACAGGAAATAGCCTAGAAAATGATGCTCACATTCCCAAAAGTTGGGTTGTGGATTTTTATTATTATTTAACAGAGGTTAGTTACAAGTTGGTATTGGACAGTCAGAAAAAAAAGCTAAACAGAGTTAAATTCTAAGATCTCTTCATAAAAGAAAATAGGGGAGATAATATAGAAATGATGAGAAAAAAGAGTAGATTACTGAATCTACTTTAATCCAAAACAACTATTAGTGTCAATTAATATTTTACATTGGTAAATTAATTAAGCTAACATTACAAAAATATTTTACATTGGCACTGAGTTTGGTTTATTGATACAAATTTAAGGTTAATTTTGTTATACTATATGTGTGTTTGTATTTTTGTTTGAGGTATTGTGCTTATGTAACTTAATTTAAAAATATAATTTGTAATTAAGAAATACAGATTAAAAGTCATCTATAATAGTCAAACTTATTTTATAGTCATGTTAGGTACATTTTCAAGGTTATGCACAGATATTTTTTAAATAAATAGATAGTCTTTAAACACTTTAAAGACCTATAGAACATGACATTTAATGTTTAATAACCTAAGGATATTCATGACATTGAGACATGTCTGCTCCTGGCAGCACCAATTTACTCAGTGAAGATAATGGGCATTAAAGAAACTCCCTCTGGAGTTTATTTTCTTTATGGTGAAAGCTAGGCATTTGGGCAAAGAAACTGCCATTTTCTCAGTTGTTGGCAGTATGCTGTCCATTCTGGATAAGAGAGACACAAAGTAAAGCAACTGCCAAACTTTGCCAAGATAAAGTAGGACAGTCCTTCAAAATTCCCTGATTCTCAGAAGTGTCTGTTAGCTGTACTAGGTTTGCAGGCCGCAGATGGATTCCTCAACGTTACAAAAGAACTCTGGGTGACTATCCAGGCAGCCTGATGTCCCTGTTATTAGGTAACATGTTATCCTTCTGGGGTCTTTGCTGGAGTTAAAGACTAAACAATTTGGCTTAAAGTTTTTCTTAGTTAAAATAGAAAGTGAATTAGTTACAAAACTTTTGACTCACCAAGATAGGACAAATAATTGAACATTTTCTATAATTTTGCCAAATACAAATAGACTGGATATTGGAACTGTAATTCTTACTTAATATTTTGTTGTATATAGTTTTACTATGTTAAATTAAAAATCTTTCTTTTCAATTAGACAAAAGGAGGAATAATTTTTTGTGCCCTGTAAAGATTTGTCACTCAAGTTGGTTTAATAAAAATCTGCATGTAGAAAATGAGGTAACAAGCCATGAATCAAATGGCAGAGGGTAGATAAGAAATATGTATTAACTTAAATGTAAAAGTTAGCAAATAGGAAACCTGAGCTACTGGCTGAGCATTTATAAGTAACATTGAGTCTCCATGTCAGTTATTTGGAAACTGGTGGGCAGAAAGAAAAGTCCTCCAACAGTCTAGCATGGAGATGAACGATATTTACATTATTTTCTTCAGTGGCAAATGCTCCAAATGTTCTTTGCTGGTATATTATGTGCTGTAATGGAACCTGATAAACACAACATCACATGTGTGCAAAAGTGGTCTTCAAAGAAATTCCTGAAAGTAGAATCATTGAATCATCAGGTACAAACCAGCTCACCATGTCAGGGAACACATCTCTCAACAATTGTTGATGGGTAGATTCTATTTCTCCCTCAGCCCAAAACCCTGTGCTATCTAATACTCTAGATAATTATTGGTCTGATGAGTGAAAACAAAAAAAATCACAGTATCATTTAAAAATACTTTTATTCAGATATAAAATACATGGAAAAGGAATACATCACAAATGCATTGAAAAAAGTTTAATTCATGCCTGTATCCTTTGTATTCTAAAGTGAACTCATGACTTCTCCCCAAGAAATAGCAGAATTTGTGTCTAACATTAAGGTCTCTGGCTCACTTTGTACAAAGTGAGAGTTAAGGGTCTAGTTTCATTCTTCTAGATGTTGATGTCTGTTCCACCAAATCAGGTGACTATGGGACCATGATTTATATAGGGTCCCCAGTTTTATTCCTTTCACCTACTGATGTTTTAGTGCTAATACCGTGCTGTATTGTTACTATGGCTCTGTAGTTAGAACTTGATACCCTGTGTGGTGTTACCCATAGCCACACTCTACCATGCAAGACTGTTTTGGCTCTCTGAGGGCTTTTGAGTTTTACTATGAATTTTAAGGTTGTTGTCTCTATTTCTGTGATGAATTGCATTGGGATTTTGATGGAGGTTGCATTGAATCTATAGATTCCTTTTGGTAAAATGGCTATTTCCTCCAATACTGATCCTTCTAATCCACATGCATGGGAGTCCTTCTTATCTTGTATCTTCTTCAATTTCTGTCTTTGGTGTTTTAAAGTTTTCATTGTATAGGTCTTTCATTTTGGTTAGGCTTATCCAGGATATAATTTGGAACTGTTGTGAATGAGATTGCTTCTTTGGTTTCTTTTTTGTATGTTTGTCTTCAGTATACATGAAGGCTACTGAGGTTGATGTTGTTTTTTCACCTGCCATGCTCCTGAAAATGTCATCCCTGGGAATTTCCTGGGAGTTTCTGCTACAAATGTGATCTTTGGGTGAGTGAAAAAAGATTTTTATCCTTTTAGGAAGATCTTTGGCAGAATAATTTTTTAATTCTAATAAAACTTAATCTATAATTTTTTTCTTTTGGTGTTCATTACACCTAAGAACTCTTTTACCTAAGTCCTGAAATTTATTTTCTCACTTTCCTAAAAGTATTATAAACAGACATTCTATACTAATTTCATGATTCTAAGATGATAATGTGTGTGAAATGTGTGTGTGTACACTGTTCAAGTACACATGAAAGTGTGCATATATGCATGAAGTCAGCTGCTTTCCCGCTTCCCTCTCCACCTTGGTTTTTGAGATGGGACCTTTCCTCACCTGGAGCTCAGCAATGGGCAAGATTGGCTGGTGAATGAGGCCAGAGATTCACCTGTCTCTGCTCCCAGAACTGGGATTTTTACCTGAGTGCAGGGGATCCTTGTGCAGCTGACACTAAAGCAAGCACTTTGACAATGAAATCATCTCTACAGCCTCTCATTTTGAGATTAAAAATGCATATAAAAATTAGATTGGCGCCCATTGCTTTCGGTTCCGCTCCCGGGACCAAGTGCTCTCTGCAGAGTCCCAGGGCACTCTGGAGCAGGGGCAGGTAAACTCTGCCCCTGACCACACCCACAGCTCCTGCTGAGGGAATTTGCACGGCTACCCACCATGACCTCGAACTGAGCAAACCAACTACAGGGGTCTCTGAAGGGCAGATTCAGACCCTGCCCAGAGGTGAGGAGGGGTCACCAGGCCTCAACACCTATATCCCAGCCTGGGAGGGAGAGTTGAGCTCCCATAACTTCAGGTTCCGCTCCCGGGACCAAGTGCTGTCTGCAGAGTCCCAGCACACTCTGGAGCAGGGGCAGGTAAACTCTGCCCATCACCACAATCACAGCTCCTGCTGAGGGAATTTGCACAGTTACCCACCACGACCTCGAACTGAGCGAACCAATAACTGCAGGGGTCTCTGAAAGACAGAATCAGACCCTGACCAGAGAGGTGACAGGAGGCACACAAACCCGAGTGCCACAACTGACCAGGACCCATCTAATCATGAACCACTGAAGCCATGGGCAAACGTCAGTGCAAAAAATTACATAATAATACAAAGGACAACATGGTAACTCCAGAAGAGAGTGGCGATCTTACAAATACAAGACCTGAACTGAGCAATGAAGAGGAAACAGAAGGAAGCAACACCAAAAATTTCTTTTTGATGATCATCAAAGCTCTAAAAGAAGATATGAAAAAAGGCCTTAAAGAAATAGAAGAAAATACAAACAAAAAATTGGAAGAGATGAACAAATCTATGAAAGAACCATGCCAGGAACTAAAAGCTGAAATAAAAGCTGAAATAGAAGCAATAAAAAAGGCACAAAATGAAGCAAAGATGGAAATAGAAAACCTGAAGAAAAAAGCTGGAACCACAGATACAAGCATAACAAACAGAGTTCAAGAGATGGAAGATAGAATCTCTGAAGTGGAAGACTCAGTAGCTCAAACAGATATATCAGTCAAAGAAAATATTAAGACTAAAAAAGCCATAACTCAAAATGTTCAGGAAATCTGGGAAACCATGAAAAGACCTAATTTGAGAATAATAGGAATAGAAGAAGGAGAAGAATACCAGCTCAAAGGCACAGATAATGTTTTCAACAAAATCATAGAAAAAACCTTTCCTAACCTGAAGAAGGAAATGCCTATAAAGATACAAGAAGCTTACAGAACACCAAATAGATATGATCCCAAAAAAAAGTCAGCACGCCACATTATAATCAAGACACAAAACATACAGAACAAAGAAAAAATTTTAAGAGCTGCAAAAGAAAAGAGCCAACTCACATATAAAGGCAGACCCATCAGAATAACACCCGACTAGTCAATGAAAATGATGAAAGCTAGAAGGGCTTGGTCAGAAGTTATACTGACGCTAAAACAGCATGGATGCCAAACTAGAATACTATACCATGCAAAATTATCAATCACCATAGATGGAATAAACAAGGTATTTCAGGACAAAGTCAGACTGAAAGAATCTATCTACCAATCCAGCACTACAGAGAGTATTAGAGGGAAAACTACAACCTAAGGACCACAGATACATCCATGAAATCACAAACAATCAATAAGTCCACAGAAGAATACCCTAGAGAAAGAAAATATAAACAAGTTACCACCAAAAATGGCAGGAAATATGAATCAATGGTCACTAATTTCCCTTAATATCAATGGACTCAACTCTCCTATAAAACGTCACACACTAACAAGATGGATACAACAACAGAAGCCATCCTTTTGTTGCCTACAAGAAACACACCTAAGCTGCAAAGACAGACACAGGCTTAGAATAAAGGGTTGGGAAAAGATTTTCCAGTCAAATGGTACTAAGAAACAAGCAGGGGTTACAATCCTAATATCTAACAAAGTAGACTTTAAGCTAAAAGCAATAAAAAGGGACCAAGAGGGTCACTACTTTTTCATCACAGGAAAAATTGGTCAAGAGGAGATTTCAATCTTAAATATTTATGCCCCTAATATAGGGGTACCTACACATGTAAAAGAAACACTGCTAAAGCTTGAATCCCACATCAATTCTTACACCCTAATAGTGGGAGACTTCAATACCCCACTTTCAACCCTGGATAGATCAACCAGACAGAGCCTCAACAGAGAAATAAGGAGTCTAAATGAGGTTATGATGCAAATGGATGTCATAGATATCTACAGAACCTTCCACCCAAAGGCAAAGGA
>PVIH01005201.1:7114-127734 GCA_004025045.1 Sigmodon hispidus
TAGCTAGCATCTAATGAGATTATCATGTTTTTTTTTTTCTTTCAGGTTTTTACAAGTTGTATGACATTGACAGTTTTCGTATGTTGAACTATCCCTGCATCTCTGGGATGAAACCTACTTGATCATGGATATGTTTTTTAATTTGGTTTGCCAGTATTTTAGCATCAATATTCATGAAGGAGACTGATCTGTAATTCTCTTTCCTTGTTGAATTTTTGTGTGGTTTGAGTACCAGGGTGACTGTAGACTCATAAAAAGAGTTTGGCAATGTTCCTTCTGTTTCTATTGTATGGAGTAATTTGAGGAATATTGGTATTAATTCTTTGAAGTTCTGGTAGAGTTCTGCACTGAAGCCATCTGGCCCTGGGTTTTTATTGCTTGGGAGACTTTAAATTACTACTTCTATTTCTTCAGTGGTTATAGGTCTACTTAGGTCATTTATCTGTTCTTGATTTAGTTTTGGTAAGTGGTACCTGTCCAGAAAGCTGTCCATTTCTTTTAGGTTTCCAATTTTGTAGAGTACAAATTTTTGAAGTAAGACCTAAAAGTTTTCTAGATTTCTTTGGTGTCTGTTGTGATGTCCCCATTTTCAGTTTTGATTTTGTTAATTTGGATATTCTTTCTCTGCCTTTTAGTTAGTTTGCATAAGGGTTTGTCTCTCTTAATGACTTTCTCAAAGAACCAACTTTTTGTTTTATTGATTCTTTGTATTGTTCTCTTTGTTTCAGTTTTTATTGATTTCAGCCCTGAGTTTGATTATTTTCTGCTGTCTAACATCTTCTGGGTGAATTTGCTTCTATTTGTTCTAGAGCTTTCAGTCTCTTGTGTGAGAATTCTCCAATTTTTTTTTTATGTAGGCATCTAGTGCTATGAACTTTCCTCTTAGCATTGCTTTCATTGCATCCAATAAGTTTGAGTATGCTGTGGATTCATTTTCATTAAATTCTAGGAAGTCTTCAATTTCTTTTGTTACTTCTTCCTTGACCAAGAGACGTTTTAATTGAGATATGTTCGATTGCCATGAGTTTGTGAGATTTTTATGGTTTGTGTTGTTGAACTCTAACTTTAGTTTATGGTGACTTTACAGGATACAAGGAGTTATTCTCATTTTTTTGTATCTATTCATATTTGTTTTATGATCGAGTATGTGGTCAATTTTAGAGAAAGTTACCATATAGGAGTAAATTCTCCTTCTTCTATTCCTATTACTCTTAGGTGTGGTCTTTTCATAGTGTCCCTTATTTCCTGGACTTTATGTGTTATGACTTTTTTGTTTTAGTGTTTTCTTTGAATGATGAGTCTATTTCCATTTATTGAGTCTTCATACCAGAGATTCTTTCTTCTGTCTCTTGCATTCTGTGGTTCTGGTTTGTTTCTTTGGCTTTTCTATTTTCAGCATTCCTTTGGTGTGAATCTTCTTTATTGCTTCTATTTCAGTTTTTAAGTTGCACTGTTCGCATCACCTATTTGTTTCTTCTAGGTTTGCAGGCTGGGTTACTGATTGCTTACCTGAAGCTGAGCTGAGATGGTTTAGGGGGGCCTGTTTTGTGACCTGTTGCCCAGACCTTGGGGCTGTCCTAGCTGGCCTTGTTGGCTGGCTTGAAGGAGGGTTGGTAGTAGGTTCTTCTCTAAGATCCATAATATTGCTAGTTCCAAGAAGTTGGCTAAGTTTCCAGTACTGGTCATGATTTCCCCCCTGTTGAGTGGACCTTCAATTAAATTAGGCAGCTGTTCTTGCCACTGACATTTGAGTGCTATTTCTTGCACTTTTATGCATATCTTGCCATGCTGCCAATTTTTGTGGCTCATAACTGGTGAGGGATGTTTAATTGCTTCCTTCTCTTGGCTGCTTGGGCAGTATTTCCTGGAGTAATGGAGGCTAGGTTGCTTTTAGGTCAGATCCAGATCTAATTATCCAAGTCCCGTGTCTTAGGTATGCTGTGTCTTCAGCATAGGGAACTACTCTTCTGAGAGGCAGTCAGGGGCTACAACCATAAACAGTGTTCTGCAAGTCACTTGACTACCCTGATCAACTGTTTCAAGGATTGTTTCTCACATCTGGTACTGGAGTTTTGTTAGTGTCTAGTTTTTGTGGGGAGCATTGTCAGCCCAAGTGACATACTACTGCACCGATAATTTGCTCAGCACTGTTTATTGTTGGCCTATTTGCAATAGCTAGGAATAGAAAGAACCTAAATGATGAATTGGTGATAAAAATGTGGTGTATATGCACCATGAAATGGGATTCATCTAATGACAAAAAATGAAATCATATAAGAAAATTGATGGAGCTAGTAAAGATTACATAAAATGAGATAACCAGGATCTAGAAAGACAAGTATTACATGTTCCCTCTCATCTGCAGTTCCTAGCTCCAGATCTTCAGGTGTGAGTATACAGCATGAAGAAGCAGCAGAAACCAAGAAAATATAAAGGGACTGTAGGTGTGTGTTGGAGTGGGGCTTGGGAGGTTGACACAGGTGATATAAAGTAGGAAACAGGGTAACAGGGAGGATCAAGTGGTGTAGAAGGCTGGGAGGTAAGTAACAGGAAACAGAGAAAAGGGACAAATGCCACCAAAGCTGTTTAATAAACACTTAAGGAATCATTATATTTCTGTTTACGTAAAATTATATGCCATATACAAACATACATACACATGCACATTATAGATACAACACACACACACACACACAGAGAGAGAGAGAGAGAGAGAGAGAGAGAGAGAAAGAGAGAGAGAGAGAGAGAGAGAGAGAGAGAGAGAGAACACTAAAAGAAATCCCACAAAGTGTTTGTATGGGCACACATTTCCTCTGGAATCACATGGACTGTTTACTGAGAATTGGACATTTACTGGTGATTTGGGTGGTAGAATACAAAATAACATCATTTGCTCTATGACATCTACTGTCATGGCAACACAAATTTAGTGTCTCACAACCAACATGTAGTCTCCTAACTTCCTAGAGGTCAGAAGCCAGAGAGACTCTTATGAAAATAGCAGTAATCCCAGTGAGTTGTTTCCCTGGAAATTCTATGGAAACACATTCTTTGCCTCTTTCAGTTTCTACACAGTGTCGATGGCTCCAGATTTGTGGCTTCACATGCCGCACTGCCTGTTCCTTCAGCCTTGTGCAGAATCTTTGCCCCTCTTATAAGGATTATTGCAAGCTCACCAGGCCCACCTGAGTAGTTCAAGATAACTTAACCTTGATATCTTTTCTTTTTTTCCATTTTGTAATTGGCATAAAGTATGTAAATGTTTTTTATTTTCTGCATAATTTGGTTTTGTTGATCTTTCCAGAGCCTCTTCTCATTCCCACACTTATCCCTCTGATCACTATTCTATCCTTAGTGGTACCTTTCTGCTTTCATCTCACATGTGATGTACTACACTCCCTGATACTTCAAGGCTTCCACCTCAGTGTCCCATTTCTGCTTTCCTGACTTGTATCCACAATCATATCCACATAGGCACACATACATTAAAATAAGAATCTAGAACCCACATGTGAGAAAGGGCAAGCACTACTTGTCTTTGCTATGTCCATTTAATATAATAATTTCCAGATCCAGCCATTTTCTTGAAAATTACATTCTGTATGGCTACAAAGCTCTATTGCATATGCATCTCCTTTATCTATTCATCAGTTGATGGATTTGTGGACCCATTTTTGTTCCTTACTATTGTGAATACAACTGCAATAAACAAGCATATGCAAGTATCTCTGTGGTGGAGAATTCTTGGGGTAGATGCCCATAAGCTATACCTATGATAGTTCTAAATTTTACATCTCTGAGAAATCTCCATTTCGCTTCCCATAGGTCTTTATTTATTCACATCTATAAAGTATACACACACATATACATATATGTGTACATATACACACAAACACACACACATATATGTTGCCATGTAAGGTAGTATCAGGGGTTCCAAGTATTTAGAGTTAAGATGTAGGCACATATGAAAGGCTATGAGTAGGGGGCTGGAGAGATGGCTCAGCGATTAAGAGCACCGTCTGCTCTTCCAGAGGACCTGGGTTCGATTCCCAGCACCCATATGGCAGCTAACAACTGTCTGTAGTTCCAGTTTCAGGCAAAACACCAAGGCAAATAAAGTTTAAAAAAAAAAAAAAAAAAGAAAGGCTATGAGTCAGCTTATTAGGCAATTCTAGATTTCTTGATTACAAATAGCCAGAGAAGGGTTTTTATAATTTAAAAATGACCGAAATGGATATATATGTTTACTTTAAAGAAAACCTCTATAAATCAAAATTTACTGTTAAAGTACTTTGTTTCTAGCAAAAACAAGCCACACTGGCTATTAAGAATATTTTTTAGTGTTTATTTCTTCAACTGGTCAGCTCTACTTTGGAGAAGTCACCTAAAACACAGTAGAGAAAAATGCATATGCCAAACATTAGGACAATGAGAAAAATATTAGCACCAAAATATGTCAAGCTATTCAAATGTGTGTGCCTGTGAAGAACATGTTTTCACTTAGAAAGGCCTATCACAAGGGCAGGAGAGCATTCTGACAGGGCAACTGAGTGGGTAAAATCTGCAAGGGGTAAAGGGGCATGCTATTAAGACCTGCGCTTTCTGAGTTTCCTGCCAAATTGCATTTGCATTGGTGACTTAGGTAGATGGTTATTGGAGTTTGTGGGTACTGACCTCAATGAACACCTAAGGAATAAACATGGCTATAGCTCAACCAGGGCACTGGTTTGCATGGTTATATTTCTGAATTATTGGCTAATGACAAGCAGTTACTGCCGTGGGCCCTGGAGTTGTCTCTGCTGTCATGGCTTCCCTGGGCCCTTTCTGAGCAACTGTGGTTTCCTGCTTCTGGCTTCCAGGATGCTGCTCCAGTGCTCTGTTGGGTCTAGCACAAAAGCAGTGATGGATTGTCAGAGTTGAGAGACTGGAGCCTCTTGCTCAATTACCATCTTATCACCAGAGACACTTATAATACTCTATGCCCCATGAAAACTTCTTGCCCCCAAGGCGCTCATTGTAGAAGAATGTCATGGCTCCAGACCCTAGTACTTTGCTGAGATCTCTAAGCTGAGACATGTCAAAGCATATGCATATCCACAAAACTAAGAGATGAAGAAGTGTATTAATTCAATCATAATGCTGGTTTCATAAAGGGAGCAACATATATTCAATGATATACAACTATCAGGTGAGGGGGGGCCAGAGAGTGTGCAAGAAGAGACAGTTGGAATTGGGGAGTATGGGAGGTATGTGAAAACCTTTCTCAGTGGAAAACTTCCTGGAATCTCTGAGGGTGACCCTAATGAGGATTTCTAGTTATGGAAGATACAGAGTCTGAACAGAAGTCTGCTATCTTTAGTAGACAGACAGGGCTTCCAGTGGTGGGACAGGTTTGCATTTGGCTGAGTTCTTGACTGATGGAGTCCTGTGACAATGCCTAAAGAACCCAGGCTTATGATAGGACAGATGACTGTTTTGAAAACTGACACCAGGGCTAAAGACAACTTCCATTTAGCTCATTGAATGTAGAGAGCTGGTACCCACTTGGAACCTTCACTCCTGTATTCTAGTCATGTTAGCACAAGAAGGTACTCTACAAGCTACAGAAAGAGAAACCTGGACACCATCCCAGTCACAAAACCTTTGACAGATAATTTTGTCCTGCCTACAAGATATGCTGGGGCTATGGTGGCACAGAACTTGTGGGAATGGTCAACTCATGTTTGATTTAACTTGAAGCCCACCCCATGAGAGGAAGTCCATGCCCCACAATGCCCAAATGGCCAGGAATCTAAGACTGGATAGTCCAGAGACCTAGGGTAGATCCAACCAGTAATGGAAAACAAAACAAAACAAACAAATAAACAAAAAACCCAATGAAATGATTCCAACGAATCTCTGCTATACTAATAGATTTGTGTCTTTTCCAGTTGTCATTAAAGAAGCATCTTCTGGCAGCAGATGGGAATGGGTGTAGAGGCTCACAGCCAGACATTATGTAGACAAAGATTCTAAACTGGAGGTCTCCAACAGGTCCCTCCACTTGGAGTTTGGGGTCCCTGTGGAAGAGAGGGAGTAAAGACTTTAGAAGTCAGAGGAGACTGAGGACAGCAGAACAATATGGCCAGCTGAATCAGCTAGGAGACTCAGATGCTAAAGAGGCTTGCAGAGGTCTGCGCTAGGACCTTTTCACATGTTTGCTGTTAGCTTGATAGTTTTATGGGACTCCTGATAGTGGGAGGTGGTGCATCTCTGACTCTTTTGCCTGCTCTTGGGATTCTTCCTCTTATTGGTTGCCTTGTCCAGCCTCAATATGAGGGCTTTTGCCTTGTCTTATTATCACTTGCTATGCTTATTATCACTGAATTTGGTTGATATCCCTAGGAAGCCTCTTTTCTGAAGAGGAAGTGGAGGAGAAATGGATATGGGTAAGAGGGGAGTTTTGGGGGATCCCAGAGGAGGAAAGGAGGAAACTCTGTTTGGGATGTATTATATGAGAGAAGAAACTATTTTCAGTAAAAAACAAAAACAAAAACATTAGATATAATTTGATCAAAAAATACAAACATATAACATATGTAAAGTATATACTTTACACATGTGCATAGGCTGTAAGAGAAACCATGCTCTGGAGATACAAATTTAAAAAATTCATGAAAATTAAAGCTTTCTGAGTGGGATGAAAAATAGGAAAATGCATGTATTAGAATATTTTAAATTTTTGTTTAGATTTACTATTTTATATGTATAGTATTTTGCAAGCATGAATATATAAATGTACTGTGTGCATGCTTGGTGCCCAAGAACACCCAAAGAGAGGGCGTCAGAGCCCTTACAACTGGAGTTATAGACAGTTGAAAGCTGCCATGTGAGTGCTGGGAACTGATCCCTGGTTCTCCACAAGATCAACAAGTGCTCTTAACCACTGAGCCAACTCCCTAGCCCTTTGTTTCAGGCATTGTGGTAGGTGTGTTTATATATATATATACATATGTATAGTTAAAATATGTAATTATTTATGTCATTGGTTCTCATACCAACCTTCCATATGATTCCTAATATTTCTGTTTTCAGATGAAGCAATTGGATGTAAATAGCATATAATTTCTGCTTTTTAAATTCCAAATACAGAGACTGGAATCTTCAGCTTTCCTAAGGAAATGCCTTATTTTAACTCTTTATTGTGTTTTGTAGAGGACATCTTTTGTACTGGCTTATTGGTAGCAAAATTAGTAAAACAGTTTATGTTTGTATTTATTTTCTGTCCCACACTCTGTGCCTTAGTTCATTCCTTTAAAAAATAAGAACTCTGTTGGAGATGTGAGGCTAGAATGATATGATGTAATCTGTGCTAAGATATCAAAGTGAATAAGTGGAAGAGAAACATACTGTCTGTAAAATTGCAGAAGCTGTTCTTGGAATGTGGTGTATGTGAGTGTGTGTATTTCCACCATCATTAGTGTTTAGCTTATTAATGCAGTGCATCTTGGTATCTTTTACAAATAAAAACTAATCGTTGTTGAGGATAATTATAGATATAATTGATGATCACTATGCATAATTGCCTCAGTTAACCAACCAGTCTAATAGAGTGTTATTATTACCATTTTTATTCAACAAAGCTAGTAATAGAGATGTGAGAGAATTTGGTTCCCTGGGAGCAGATATTGAAATGACTAGGAATCCACATCTGTGTAAAGACAGAGGTGAAGCAGGACAGGGAGAAATTAAACTGTGCTACAGGCCTTGCAACTTTGGCCAATTCAATGATGCAAGAGCACACCAGCCACGTTCCGTGTTGAGTGAAAATAGCCAATTCTTTACACACTTCTCTTGGTTTTTTGGTGCATGAGGGCATCAAGAAAAACATGACCTTGGATAAAGTGCTTCTCAATGGAGAAAACACTGAGGGAGTTAATGTCTGAGGCTTGTGTTAAATGCCATCCCCAGAGCTAAGAGGAAACCCATCTATAGAGGGCAATCTGTATAGTGTATCCCTGGGTCTACCCTGGGCTCTAAGAATTTAAGAAGCATGACATCTAGTGAGTGTCAAATATTTGATACCACATCAGAAACATTCACCAATGCCACCAATAAGCGAGTTTCTAACCATCTTTCCAATCTGAAATTCAGTAGGTTAAGGTCAGGGTCTAGGAATCAGTCATTTTTTTTTTATAAAGATGTACTCAGACTGATTGTAAAGAACAGTCATTCATATATGCCACTGCTAGCAATAAAATCAGTGAAGAAGGCACATATATTATAATGACAATGGCTTTAGATATGGGGTGGTGCTATGAAATATTATTTGGGTGTGGGTTAAACAAAAAATTAGGCCTAAGAAGGGTCTGATGTTGTCTAACACTATTTTATCTAAGTTTGTGACTGCTGTTGTTTTGATCACCTGGAGGAAATATTATAGAAAATAAAGTTGCTTTATGATTCACAAAATAATTGAGTCAGCAGGTAGGTGGCATAATTTGCTGTGTAAGTGGTTCCTGGCTGTTTGTAACCATAATTTGCATTTTTTCAAACTCTATTTTACTTTTTGTCATTCAACATAAAACCAGCAATTTGTGTTTTAAAAACTGTTCCTAGTATAAAATGGATCAGATCTAAGAATGCAGCAAACTCTATGATATGTGCATTGAAATGGAAATTACAATTTTCAGATCAAATGATACATGATTACAATGGGATGGTCGGAGATTAAAAAGCCTAGCTACTTGATAAGTTATAAACACAAAGAAATGCCTACCTGTCACTGAGCAATGCATTCCTGAATCTGGCTTTTTCAAATTCTTTTTGTAATTTTTTTTCATATATATACTTATTATTTGGTGTTTTTACATCATGCACCCCATCAAACTCAGATATCAGACCTCTCAGTATCATCCTACTCTTATGATCTCCCCATTTACAAAACCGCCCATTTATGCTGCTCATTTGCTTACTGGGACATAATTAAATTCCCTGTGGCCAGGCCCTTAGAGAAAACAAATATTTCCTTACCTACCCCTCTGCCAGAGGCCATCAATGCAGAAGTGAGGCACTGTGTCATTTAGCTATGTTCTAGTCTTGAGTTCTTGTGTACAATGACATCTCTCTCTTTTTATATATTTTTTTTTAAGGTCCACTAATGAGTGAGTACATCTCCTGCTTCTCTTTCTGGGATTGTGATACCTCGCTCAGGAGGATATTCTCCATATCCATCCATTTGCCTGCAAATTTTAGAGTATCATTACTCAGTACTGCTGGGTAATACTCCATTGTGTAGATGTACCACAGTTTGTTAATCCATTCTTCCATTGAGGAACATCTAGGTTGTTTCCAGGTTCTTGCTATTACAAATAATGCTGCTATGAACATAGTTAAGCTAATGCTTTTGGGGTGTAAATGTGCATCTTTAGGGTATATGCCTAAGAGTGGTATTGCTGGATCCTTGGGGAGATTGATTCCCAATTTTCTGAGATACCGCCATACTGCATTCCAGAGTGGCTGAAAAAGCTTACATTCATTCCCACCAACAATGGAGAAGTGTTCCCCTTGCTCCACATTCTCTCCAGCATAGGATGTCATTTGTGTTTTTAATCTTAGCCATTCTGACAGGTGTAAGGTGGTATCTCAAAGTTGTTCTGATTTGCATTTCTCTGATGGCTAAAGATGTTGAGCAGTTTTTCATGTGTCTTTCAGCCATTTTTAATTCTTCTGCTGAGAATTCTCTTTTTAGTT
This sequence comes from Sigmodon hispidus, assembly GCA_004025045.1. Lineage (NCBI taxonomy): Eukaryota > Metazoa > Chordata > Mammalia > Rodentia > Cricetidae > Sigmodon > Sigmodon hispidus. Next base: position 16,850 of record PVIH01005201.1, read on the forward strand.
TCGAACCCCATTTTTTAATTGAGTTTTGGGCTCTAGTTTTTAGAGTTCTCTATATATTTTAGAGATCAATTCTCTGTCACTTGTAGGGTTAGTAAAAATCTTTTCCCATTCTGTAGGCTGTCATTTTGTTCTATTGACTGTGTCCTTGGCCTTATAGAAGCTTCTCAGTTTCAGGAGGTCCAAATTATTGATTGCTGTTTTTAGTGTCTGTGCTACTGATGTTACATTTAGGAAGTGGTCATCTGTGCCAATGCATTGGAGGGTATTTCCTACTTTCTTTTCTATCAAGTTCAGTGTAACTGGGTTTATGTTTAGGTCTTTGATCCACTTGGATTTAAGTTTGTGCAAGGTGATAGATTTGGTTCTATTTTCATTTTTCAACACACTACCATTCAGTTATGTCAACACCATTTGTTGAAGATACTATCTTTTTTCCATTGAATATATTTGGCCTCTTTGTCAAAAATCAAAATAAATACAAGAGTGAGATTCTGAGGGAAAGTCTTGGCTAGTCAAGTGATGAATAGCCAGACACACTGAGAAAATTATCAGAATGAACATTGCTTAAAATCCATTTGATGTTCTGTAAGATTTTTTTTTTCAAATTTTATCTATTAAGTGTAAACTTCTTCATTAGAAGAAAAAAGAAATCATGAGGCTTGGAATAGGGCTAAACTAGTAAGATACTTGCTGTGCAAAAATGAGGACCTGACTTTAGGTCCCTGGAAGCCACATAAAAGGCCAGATCCAGTGGTATCTATTTGCAATCCCACTACTGGGGAGTGAGAGAGATAGAAGAGATTCCTGGAGTTCATTTTCCGTTTGCTTTAAACAAACTGATGAGCTTCTTGCTTAGTGAGAAACCCTGTCTAAAAAGTATTAGATGGAGAATGATTAAGAAAAAAATCTGATCCATGAATACACTCTGAAGAATGTACACAGCACATTCACACATCTACAGGAACATTTATATACACCACACCCCCCAAAAGTAGAAGAAAAAGCAGGAAGAGAGGAGGAGGAAGAGGAGGAGGAAGAGGAGGAGGAGGACAATCACCAGAATAGAGAATTATGAAGGTCTGTAGTTGACAGGCTTTACTTCTAGTTTGGATGATACCTTGAACTTTAAGATGGGTGATTCAAGGCTTATCTTTTAAGCCTCTCAGGTCATTTTAGAGGGACAATGAGCCTTGTTTGAACTGCCACAGGAACTATGCACCCCATTCTGAACAGAAAAGGAGAATGTGTTGTATAAAATGCATCATAAACAGGGTGCCTCCTTGGTCAGCAGTGCAGCTTCTATGAGCACTACAGTTTGTAGTACCTGGTGTACCTGGGGTACACGAATATCAATATTGGTTGGCTGTGTTTCTTAAATTCAGGACCAGTGTGTTTATGCATGCTTGTATCTCCAGCCACTGTGGCTCATCTGTGTGAATCAACAGATATACAGTAATTATACTAATTAGAGTTTGGTCTTGGATAGATATCACCAATCTCTGAGGGAAAAATTTCTCAATTTCTCCCAATGACTACAAATGCACAAGTGATACAAATGAAGACTTTTCATTCTGAACTACATAAGTTTCTGTCATTATAAGCTAGTGGTTAAATGTGGGCTGGGAGCCCACAGGCCCCAGCTATCTGATTTAGAATTTTCCCATTTCTTACTTCACTGCTTAATCTAGACAACAACCACACAAAGCATACCAAAGATGAAAGTTTCCTTTAATTAGTATTCAAGATCTCATTTTGCTTAGAACTTCAATATTTAAAAAGAACATGTAGCCAGTACTAATGGTGATTGTTTTCCATTGATTAACATCTACAGGCTGAAAAAGGGGGCCCTGTCTCCTTCTGTTGGTGAAGTGCATCCTGTCACTCATTTCTCCATAACCTCAGATAAGTCTTCATTGTTTTCATGCCAATAAGCTCTCTCATCTTATGGGGACATGATGGGGTGGGGGCAGGGGCTCTATGGTACCCTACACAGAAGTATCATAATCACAAGCTAAGAAAAGGGGACATGTATGCTTACCATAGGTACTTTTACCATGAATTTCCCAACCCTGATTTGATCAATACCTAAACTTAAAGACTGGAACAATTTAGATTTTTTTTCAAGTTGAATTGTTCACATTGAGAAAAAACCTCAAGGTGATGTAAGAACGGAGGCAGGGCGGAAGGAGAAGCAGCTGCTATGCACATCAGAGGGTCTGAAAGTGAAGAGCAGATTGAATCAGAAGCAAAACCACAGCACAGAGGTTCTGCTCACTTGTTTTCACAGTCACTCAGGCTCTTCAGACTGTCCTCTCCCACCAGTTCTCCTGACTTTTCCCCCCTAAAATGCTGCTGGGGTAGATAAACCATCCAGCTCTGAAGATCCCTGGAAAGAAGTGGAGCTTCTGCTTGAGGAGTTTACCCCTTCCTGATATGTGCTGGGAATGAAGACACTGCCTGCCATGCTTGGGACTCCAGGGTTATTTAGGGAACTCATAATCCTCCATCTGTGCCTTTGGCACATCCTTGGTAAGGTACCTCCTAAGAGGACTTCTGTTTTTGTTTGTTTGTTTTATTTCCAGTGTTCACGTCAGTGATAGCTTTCTTTTTGAGTTTGCTCAGTGGAGAGAAATGACTATGTCCAGGGTGTAACTTGGAGTAGTGACCTTTTGCTTCTTGAAAATGCTAGAGGATATAAGTCTAATAGAACATGGATTCATCTGCCCACAGAACAGACACCAAATCCATACCTTGGCCAAGTTTTCTAAAAACATGTCCTATTGGTAATTAAAGATATTTTAGCAGATTTTATAAATACTTGCGTACAAAATTTCTATTACTCAGGAAATCTCTGGCTGCCATACTAATGGGAAAGAAATCTTACATTCTTTCCAAATAGATGTCAGCAGGATGCTGCAGTGCTTAATTGGGTGGAAAAGGTGTTGGATACTTGAGTGGCCATGGTTAACAGCAAATGATATTTAATCTAAATAAGCTCCCTCTTTGTTTCTGTGGGATGTACTATGAGAATACTGAATATATATCAGACTGTGAAGTAGAGGGGCCGAACACTCATATCTCAGTTGTGTTGGGTGAGATGATTTATAAATGGTTGCTAACCGAACATAGAAAGCAATTCTCCATAGGTGAGCCTGACTCATCCTTTCTTTGCAAAGCCTTTTTGTTGTTGTTGTTGTTAGCAACCTGTGATTTCTTCTTTATCTTGCCATCTCATATCTTTGCATAGGAACCATGTAGAGGGGAAAGACTCATGGGATAGTTGGCACAAGTTTCTTATTCTTCAGGTAATTCTGGGCTCAAAGATATTTTAAGGAATGATTTATCATCAGAGATATTATCTATCAATTGGGTACATTAAAACATTGGAAAATATAACCACTGAGGTCTTGTGAAATTTTGTTTTGAATTCTAGAACTATAAAGTTTAGAATTCAACTCTGAGGCTATCAGACCCCACATCCAGGGACAGAGTAAAGCATCTCCTCAATCATCAGAGCCCTGATTTATTAATATCCCATAACATAGCTACAACTAGTCAAATATTAAACTGAATCTATTGAATGCTAAGGGATCTATTGTAGACTGGCCTCTGTGGAACAAAGGAGATTTTGATTCTGCATCACAATTGGGTTGTACTCCATATCCCCCTCTTCTACCCCATGTGCTATAGTGTAGCATTCATGCACATGAACTTGGTTATCAGAATTGGACTTTTTAACAACTCTGCTACTTACATTATAGGCTGAGTTAAGTTTCTTTGTGTTCCTTATCTCTCCTTTCATTGAAAACACACTATAATTATCCCTAAATGATGCCTCCTTTTTATGTCTCTAGTGCCTAGTTATGGTAAGCACATAAAATTAAAGGTTGGTTAATGTTAATGGTAATTCTGCTGATAATTTTTTTCATCAATACCTCCATCAAAGTCCAATTAAAGGGGAATTAATGTTTAACATGAACACCTTATGTAGTTCTGGTTTTAAATTTTTCATCTTTTTTTAAATTTTCAAATATTACATATATTTATGAACTATAATGTAAAGTTAATACAGGCATTGTATTGTTTAACATTAATTAAACATTGTAGATTGTTTAAATCAAGGGCACTAAGTTGCCTATGACCTCACATACATATTATTTTAAATCTATCCAGTCATTACATTTAAAATAATTAGCTGCTGTAACTGTGCTGCAACCAAAACTTTTTACTTCTGTCTAGATTTGACTTCAGGATTTGTAATCAATGCTTTCCTAATACTTGTTTCAAAGCTACAATAATAATAAAGTATCTTGTGTGAAATTTTTAGACCCAAATGTAATGAATTAATATATGTAGAAAGATTTAGGCATTGGCTAGGTGCCATATATGGCAATTGATAAGGTGGATTACTGTGTTACTGGGGTTGAGTTAATGAATTAGTAGATTAAAGTGTTACTCAGATTGAATTAATGGATTACAGTTACTCTGAATTATGAATATAGATTGGATGCTGGTGGTATGGCTCAGGAGGTGGTGGGTAGTGGTGTTTGCTGCTAAACCTGACAACTGGAGCTCAATTTCTAGGACTCACATGATAGAAGGAGAGAACCATCGTCTGATTTATTCAGTTTGTCTCACACTGTGTCAGTAAGGTGAAGCTTTGTGATTTGTACTTCACTTTTCTCAAGTTTGAGGTTCTCTTACCTTAAAATTACTTAATGTTGTACCCCTGTCTTATATGCTCTTGCATTTAAGGCTTAAGTGTTTATCCTATATGATTGTATTCATATACATGTATGGATCTGATGGATTAATCAGGATAGTCACAAATACAAGTAGTTCTTTCTAACATCCTTTCTTCTTTTCTAATTGCCATGTTCATCTAATAAACAAAATGGAATCACACCCATCACAAAGAGTCCATGGTTCAAAAATCATCAGCAGGAGAAACATTCAGATTTTAGCTGGATGGTCATGGCTCATTTCATTTAGTTAGAAAATGAAAGTGAACACGGGAAGAATTGTCAGTTTTTTCTCCACATAAAACAACCATAGGTCAACCTTGTCTGGTGTTGAGAGCCAGTGCAGTTCAGTGTGCCATCCTTGTATCAGACTGTATTAGGGAAGAGAGAAAATATATTGAAGGGAAGTGAAAGTAGACTTTGCTGTACCTCTCTGATTTAACACATTCTTACTGAACATCACAAGGAAACATCTTTACCCTGACACTTGTAAAAACTCAAGCTGGTTTCTGATAGGAAGACAGGAGTTCACCAAATACCACTGTCAACAGCTTTTAAGGTTGGCTTCTCTTTGTGAAAGATTTATGAGCGAGCTAGAGAACCTAGCATCTCTGGAAGACAAGGCCCACTTTTACCAGATAGTCAGTGTCCTACGGACCAGAAGCATCTGTAACTTATCAGGATGAATCTTTATTTCTTGGGATCACAGTGAACCTTCTGTTGTTCACTGGAGATATTTATTATCTATAGACCTAACTGACAGAAACTCACCACTGACACATAGGATGGACATGACACATAGGTTCCATGAAGCAGAATGCATGAGCTGGAGAGCAAAGGCAATGAGCAGTAGGGTCGAAGGTGACATCAGGTGACATTTTGCAACCTGGTAGACTTACAGTGAATGAAGTACCTACAGCCAACTTGGAAAGAAACCCAAAGACAAAGCTTTCTAGTTTGTAGTTGGGGCCATATCAGCCAAGCCTTGTTGCTCAGTGTAATTTTATAACATTTTTATCTATAGGAAATAATTACATCTTAATCAGCATTCCCTTTTTTATCTGTGTATTTGTTTGCCTGACCTAGATCTCACACGTTATATACCACTGTTAATTCTATAAAAGAAGCTAGAATTAATTTTTGAGAACAGAGGTACTTCGGGAGGACATTTCCATTTTTATTTTGTTTACAAGACTCATATTTTTATTACTTTTGATAATTACTCTATTTACATGTCACATAACAGCCTGTGACTTGGAGTGAGCAGTAGATCTGGGTTGAAATTCTAGTTCTGATCTTTCTCCTAACAGCTGGTGAGTCAGAGTAGATGCCTTACTTGCTCTATAATTTAATTCTGTTCAACTTAAATACAAATATAATACCTGTGATCACTTGATAAAATCATTGTGGTGATATAATACCAGTGCTCACCTCATAAAATTATTGTGGTAATAGACTGAAGCAACACTGTGTATAATTCCCTAATTAGAATGATTCAACTTATAAATTGTCAAAATTTTACAATAGTGCATAAGTGATATGAATTCAATAGAAGATACACCTCAAAATTTGAGTTTTGATATTTTACATGGCTAGCAGTATGTGTTTTGATAATCTTTTGAAATGCTGGCTATAGCCCTACTCAGCTATGCAATCACTGAAGTAAATGACCAACGCCATTTAGTATACTGTGTTGCCATCACTTTTTGATTTTTGGTTAAGTATATTCTAAGATTATATTAAGTACCAACACTTAATTATGAAGTAGACTTTATGTTACTTCACTTGGGCTAACTGTGGGAGAATCTATTCTGAATAAGTTTAAGGAAGGCCAGGTTAAGATATGGTGCTTGATAGACTAAATTTGTTAGATGAATTTTGACTCACAATATTTTTAAATTACGATATCTTTATCAGGACATGATTCTTACCTTAAGCCAAGGAACACTTCTATATATGATGCCCAAAAGTGCTTAGCACATGGTAACATCTTAAGAAATATTAGTCATTTTTTTCATTTGCCCACTTTCATGCTGGATCTGGGAGATGTATGTGTACAGTGATAAGAAAAGTTTAGGGAACATATGTAACTAACTGTAAATGAGTAGAGAAGGTCCTGAAATTATCAAAATTATCTGCTAAACAGGGCTTCAACTGTACATCTGCTGTCCTGATGACCTTTCAAGGTCTCTGCTTCTCTTACTTTAAGTACTTCTAGGAGAGGAAATACCATAGGCATCTTTGAATATTTAAAAATAAGTGGTACTTTAAATATCAAAGTGGCTGGTTTTAGACAAAACAATTTTAAAAGTATTGGCAAAAATAAGACATGTCTGGCTTGATGTCTCTGATTGTTCTATACAACAAAAATTAAGAGATACTTTCTAAATTCTTTCCCAAAATGTCATGTCATAGTAACAATAATAATACTAGCCTTAGAAGAAACTGTGTTCTTTAAAAAAAAAACAAACCCACCATATGAAATCAAATTTAAATGTTTCACATATGAGTATAAAGATATATATACGAGTATGTATATATAGAAAGTATATATATATATGAGTACATATACTTTAAGAGGAAAAAAAGATGATTATAAAAATTCTTTCAATTTTTTTTTATTTCATGGCCCCTGCTGTGTTTTAAGTAATGTTATATGAGTTCATACAATGTGTGTGCCTCACAGGGAGTTACTTCTTTTCAGGTCCATTTTGCACCAGTCTCTGTTTCATTGTATGCTTTATCCCCAAGAACAAGACACAAGGTTTTCCTCCAGCAAATTATGCCTTGCTGTCATTCATATTTCTATAGCTGTTCCTAGAACTTCTGACAATATCTTACTTATAGAATAGGTTCACTTACCATAAAGCAATACATTTAACTAAAGCCACAAAACATTAAATGAGTGGTTTCTGACCTGAGTGCAGATCCCCCATTACAGTCTCATGTTACTGTGTTTTTGGTTTTGTGGCTGTGGCAACTAACTTATGATGGGAAATACAGTATTTTGACTTTCTGATGTGGTAACTGTGATTTTCTCAAGTGTTGGGGTTGATGTTCCTAGATGGTTACTGTGAAATTACAAGACTGTGCATGGGCTAACCTTGGCTAAATGTAGGTCACTACTTCAAAGGTTTCCTAAATCTCAATTTTCTAGGCAGGATGTGTCTCTTTCTTTTCCCCAATGAATATAATCTGCCTACTCCCTTCACTATACCTAGCTTTTAAGGTAAGCAGAATATATTGTCAAATATTGTTTGTAGATCGTTCCCCTTCCTGAGTGTAAAGATACCATTAATATTAATTATTAATGCATCATTGGCAATAATTTTATTTTTTAAATAATTTACATTTCTATGTTCATCTCTGACATTGTAACTTAAATTAACTCAATCTTTTTTCCCATTAATCTCACTTAATGACTGTAACCAATTTTGAAGTTTCTATAAATTGTAAGAATTTTTCAATGTGAGATTGGTGACTCTTGGTTGGGACTTATTTCACAATAATAGTTATAATCAAGAAAAGGCAGTTGAAGTAATTCTATAATTACATAAGACATTTTAAGGAGTGGAGATGGCAGTGTGAGAACAAGATGACTGGGCTTTCATAGAGGTAGGGTTCGGGAATGTTCCTTCTGTTTCATGAAACCTTTCCTGATCAACTCAATCAGAAGGGCTCTCCCCACCTTGAGGACCTATAAACTAGAAGAGTATGTCATGTCTAAGATTAAAAAAAGTCTAACTATAAAAGTCTATTAGAAACCATCAATTCTCAAATGATCATAGGCAGTGGGATGTATCCACAACAGGAAGTAACAGTATCCATACTATCTGGTGTTGATTATCATCATGTACTAGAAGTTCTGGCAACGTCCATGGTAAAACATTCTCCACATGAGTAATTTTAGTTTAAGTTCTAACTAATTAATAGGTTACCATTGAGTTTTAATAATCTGTATGTAATTTGTAAATTAACAATATTTATCCTCTACAGAAATTTTGCTTTACTTGAAAGTTGACTCAGAACTGCCCAACTGTAGAGTTGGCTCTGAGCACATGTAAATTCAATTCATTGTGCTCACTTTAAGCATACTCACAATCACTAGAGTTTGATTTTGGCCAGTATTCCCCACATTCTTTGTGATAGTACATATTCCTACAACATTTTTGTTTGGTGATTTTATTTTATATATCTTGTCATGTTACTGTTTGTTCCCTTTTGCAATTTCAGAAAATATATTTTTCACATGGAGATAGCAATTATCAAAATAATGCAACCAAGTCTTCCCATTGGCTAGACACTATACATTGTATATACGCTGTATGTACAATTTATATAGAATATAATGCACAAGTAGCTTTGGGAAGACTTTTTCAGAGGTGCCTCCATTTCTAGTGGTGCACAAAGAGTATGTCATATGAAATTCTGGGGTTCTGTTTTTGTTGTCTTACTACACGTGCTTCCATTATTTGTAATTGAAATTTTCCTGCCAGATGTGAATGTTTGAAAAAATAGCAAAAACAATAATGCCAAAGACAAAGTGACTGGGAGTTGGCAGATAAGTCAGAGCTAATACCAACTGTGATTATCCCCTCATCAGAAAATGTTTGCTTGAGAAGACTGGTTAGTCAAGGGTAGCTGTATACATCTCAAGTGTCACATGATTGATTGACATATTTCAAGAGAGGCAGAAAGAAATTGTCAACATGCCTGCCAGATAGAAAATTAGAACTGTGATATCTGACTCAGTATATTATTCTTGACCCACTAACAACACTTACGGGCTTTTTTAATAAGAAGGGAAAAAAAAATCTACCTTTTTTGTGCACAGAGTGACTATTCTTGATTGCTAACGCTGTAAGAACTTTCGTCTTCTATTTATTCTAACATCAAAGAAAAAATTTTATGCCAGCTAATGTGGTTGTCAGTCACCTTTATCCTGCTGAGAAGAATACTCAGAAGCCACACTAATGTTTCTGTCATTGCATTCCAAATCAGTGATGTAGTCATAGTTAATCACAAGCTCTTTTCTGTATGTGTTTTCTGTGCTCCTCTCAAGCATATAGTCACAGAATGCTAAAGATGGACAGGATGTTTGACTGTGCTATTAACATGAGTTAACAGTTCTCTGACTGAATAGAAGCATAATACATTGCAGTAGGGACAGACTTTGTATACTGGGAATCAGTCATATATTGAGGGAAGTGAAAATGTGTGTGTGTGTGTGTGTGTGTGTGTGTGTGTGTGTGTGTGTGTTGAGAGTTGAGATGTAAGAACTTGCTTATTTTTATATTTCCATGTGCACCTGATTTTGAAGAAACTGGGAGTTGGTGATACTGGTCTAAGTGTTGGTTCCAAGCACACATACTTTACTGTCACTGTAAATTGCCATGTTAAATGCCATTTTCACCAGTTTCATGACTTTTATATGTCTATGCAAGCTGGACATCATATTTTTTCTTCATGGATATGAAAAGTGTCAGTGTCTTACAACTTGTGATCATCCTATTCATTCTGGAATAACCAATGATCTTCATTTCTTCTAGAAAGCCATGATCCAGCTGGATATAACTTCTTTGAACCTTCTGTGAGTCTGTTGAACTAATGAGAAGCTTCTGTTTTTCCATTTAGTCAGACTCCAGTACTTCCATGGTCTGTTGTGATGGTCAAAGGCTGCTCATCCACTAAAGGACAGCTCAGCTTCCAGGAAAGCACACCAGAAGCCCAGGCCAAGTGCATTGTACATATGTACAGTATTACTCTCTCATTGTTGGCATATTTATTTCCCATATGAAAGGAAATTCCACAGGCAGAACACATTTTAAGTTCTTATACCCTCTAACGATGAGTACACAGACTTCTCTGAATCTTGATTTCAAGCTTGGGTACATTTGAAGAGAAAAGAAGTAGAACATAATACATTTACTTAGAAAAGTCATTATCATTACGTAATTGTTCTATGAATCAAACAGTGAGATCATTGAGGACATCAGGTCTTTGGCCACCGCCATCTTGTTGTTCAGATGCACTCAACAAAATAAAAACGGAAGTGAGGAAGCTAAGGTGTCTTAACCTGAGAGAGGAACAGACCTTGGAGACAGGGTTTCACTTGGCCTTTTCACCTTTTGATTCCTTTTTATTTTGCTGTAAATCTGACCACATCAGGTATTGGATTATTAGGCACTTCCTTTTGGTCAGTGACCTTACCCTTTCTCTTTGAGCTTTTGAAATCCTCACCCTTATAACTTACCTTTTGATTTGCTTTCCCGCTTATTTTAAAACATTTGAAGCAAGTGAACTATGACATCTTAAAGTGAAGTTGTTTGAGAATCCAATATAGTTATAGCTATGTCAATAATAAGAGATGCTAACAGTTCTCTGCAGGTATCTAGTCTCTGCCTGACTTCTGAGAATTCAATCAAATTTCAGTTGTTCTGTGCACGAGTTGAGATCTGGGCAAAGTTACAGTGATTAAGTGTTAAGAAATAGTTAAAATAATTCCCTGAGCATTCTTCATCTTTAAAGGAAGCATTGACTATAATCTTATTTAGGCATCATTATGGCCTATGATTTCATAAATCTATTCAGAAAAGTATTTGCAACCAATGGCCACACCATGAGAGGAGCCCATACTCAATGCTACATATATGGACAGTAACTGAAGCCTGGATAGCCCAGAGACATAGGGTAGAGCCAAACATGACTACCCCTCACCCCCATCAATGAAGTTACTCCTAATGATGTTCTGCTACTATGGTCAGTGCCTAGCCCAGTTGTCATCTGTGAGGCTTCACCCAGCAGCTGATGGGAGCAGATGCAAAGACTCACAGTCAGACAGTAGGTGGAGTTCAGAGAACCCCACAGAAGAGGGAGAGGAAAGATTATAGAAGCAGAGGAGTTGAGGTCACCAGGAGAATGTAGCCCACAGAACCAACCAAGCAAGGCTCATAGGTGCTCACAGAGATTGAAGTAGCAGTCATGGAGCCTGCATGGATAAGCACTAGGTCTTTTGCACATATGTTATGGTTGTTTAGCATGGTGTTTTTGTGGTACTCGTAACAGTCGGAGTTGAGGTGTCTCTGGCACTTTTGCCTGCTCTTGGGACCCTTTTCACCCTACTTGATTGGCTCTTCCAGTTGTTATGAGGGTTTATGACGATTCTTAATTTATCTTGGTAAGCCATCCTTGGATGATATCCTTGAAAAGTCTGCTCTTTTCTGAAGGGCAATGGAGAGGCCTGAATCTAGGGGAGAGGGAAAAGAGGAATCTGTGAGGGGTGAAGGAAAGGGAGACTGTAGTCAAGATGTAGTGTAAAAGAGAAAGAAAAAAAGAGAATCTAAATAAAACAAAAATAATCATTTTTAAAAACAGAAAAAGGGCTGGAGAGATGGCTCAGCCGTTAAAGGCTAGGCTCACAACCATAAATATAAAAACAGAAAAAAAGGGAAGAATATTACCAATGTCGAGTATTATAGGGAAGCGATTGTAATTCTTGTGTAACTTGACTATAGCAGTGCTGGTGTTAGAAAATGTGATTGCTAAATAAGAAGTAATATAAACAAAATGATGCTAATAAATTACACAGCAAGGGCTTCATTATGACTTTAGAATCTCAACTTTCCTAATTGTTAGCATATAACCATGGACAAGTTCTTTAGTACTTTAACCTTATCTGTAAAACAGAATTCATAATATCATTTTGTGAGAGGGTGAAATTAATTAACTGTTTTTTTTTCCCCCTGAGGCAGCGTTTCTTTGTGTAGCTCTAGCTGTCTTGGAACTTGCTCACTGGCCCCAAACTCAGAGATCAGCCTTTGTCTGCCTCCAGAATGTTGGGATTAAAGATATGTGGGCCATCACCACTTAGTGAAACAATTTATTTTTGAAGCAAATATTTATTATGTGCCAGCTATGTACTACATTGGGCTAGATGAGGTAAAAGTACTTAAAAGTAGGGTATTCAGGAAAATTATAGAATTATGCATAAAAACTTTTTGGTGGAAATAATTGGTGTGTTATCTATGGTCTTACTAGGAGATAATACTGATTCTAGTTTTGCGTTTGTGTTTTAGGTGAAGAGTCATGTCGAGTACAACTTACCATTGAAAAGCATTCTGAATCTGCCATAATGGGAAAGGTCTTTAAAATTGAATGTCCTGTGACATACTGTGATCAGAGACCTAATGTGACTTGGTGCAAGTACAGTGAAAGAGAATGCGTACCTCTTAAGATTGGACCTCATCAACGTACCAGTTGGGAAGAAAAGCAGGAGGTTTCAGTTTTTAGTCTCCATTTTGAACCAATAAATACCAGTGACAATGGATTGTATGGCTGTTTTACAAACTTTAATTCTGATCTTATTAATAGCCAAACAATAGACATTAGAGTGACAGGTAAGTGCTCTACCCCATCACATTTCTGTGAAAGAGACAATCAAAACTTTCAGGTGCATTGGTTAGAAGTGGGAACATTTGTATCACATTCATAATCTACCACATCTTCCAGACTGTGACAGTCATGAACACATACAGTATTTGTGTAGGAGGAGAGAAGGGTGAGGTCAAGAACAGTATAAGAAATATAATGGAAGTTACTGGTCTTTTTGAGAGAGGGTCAAGCTGTTATGGAACTCTCTTTGTAAACCAGGCTGTCATGGAACTCACAGAGATCTGCCTGCCTCAGCCTTCCAAGTGCTGGGATTAAAGGTGTGAGCTACCACCATAGCAGGTAGCCACTAATTGTTCTTGCCTTTAAAGATTAAAACATTTATTTGACAAATGATCATAACACTGTTTTCTTTTTCTTTCATTGTTTTCTTCATTGTTGAGTTTTGATGACTGGAATTTGTAGAAGTTATATTTACATAAGCAGTAGATTTGTAGCATGAGTCAACACATAAATTAAAGATATGAAAATATCTTATTGTCATCAGCTTGGAAGACTAACCATTATAAAAAAAGCATAAAAAAGTGTTTTCAAATCACATGCCTAATAAAAGACTATTGCCCAGAATATATAAAATGCTCTGGAGCTTCCTCCCTGCCTTCCTGGATCACTTCAAGGAGGAACCTTTCCAAGCTAAATAGTGCTACTCTCCATTGTCTCATCTTTGTGTGTGTGCATGTGCATGCAAGTACCCATGTATATTCATGTGTGCATAAGTATGTCTGCATGTGTGTGTCTGAATGTGTGTGTGTGTGTGTGTGTGTGTGTGTGTGTGTGTGTGTGTGTAAGGCAGAGATTGACATCTGGTATCTTTCTTAATTGCTCTCCACCTTGTTTTTTGAGAGAAGTTCTCTCAGTGAACTTGGGATTCAATGAAATCTTTAGGCTATCTAATCAATGATAACCTAGGATGCTCTTTAGTGATGGATTATAGACAAGAGCTGTCATGTTCTATCTCTTATGTGAATACTGAAGATTCAACATAGGTCCTCAAACTCACACATATGACCCATCTTCTCAAGTCCAGACTTATCACATTTCCATTATCATCCTTCCTATGCCATTCTCATACATTTCAAAATATCCATTTTATACCTATCACAACTATGCTTTCCCTTTCAAACCCACATTATTGCCCAAATTCTCTAGGAAGCCTCCAGGATTACCCTCCATGAACTGATACTACAGTCTGCCAATTTGCGTACCATGGAAGATCTGTCTCTCATTTATCCCTGTGAATTATATAAAAATATGTCAAATTCCATAAAAGCTTAGTCTGCCTTATAAAACAGAAATCATGTGTTGCTTTTGGGAGTTGTTTTCGTTTTGTAGAAGTCAAACACAGGTTTTTTTTTTTTTTTTTTTTAGAATTAGTTTAAATTTTAACTGTGTATATAATCTCTTTTAGGGAAATGGTGATGACTTGGAAAGAGTAAACATATTCCTTTTATTTTTAAACCCAAGAGTGCTCAAGGAACTGCCTATGAAATGAGGAAAGAAAAATTTTCATGGAACTGTGGTCATGCTTGTAATTAGTAAATTTTGGAAATATGATACAAGTATTTTTCCCCTTGAAATATCTTTCTGAAGTGATATTGGGAATGACCTTGTTTTTGCATATGATTCACCTTCACTTTTTATGCTCACAATAGAAATTGGCTTGTGTAAGGACAAATGCAGACAGAAGGAGGTTGGGGTATTCTTGAGAAAATATTTGTCTCCTAGAATGAGGAAAGGCACCTTGTGAAACTCAGGAGAGTCCAAGGAGATTATCTTACAGAGCCAGGAACAGCTACTGCAATACATACATTGATTTATAACTCTGTGCTTCTCAATTGTCCCAGGTCAGTTTCTGGTTAGGGACATCAGAAAAATGCAGAAGTCATTATCTGTGCAGGGAGATGAGTGTGGAGTGAAAAGGCACAATCTTTGTTTCAGAATGTGTACCTAGAATCTCATCCAGATCATCTATTTCCTATGACCATCTACAGTCTCAGAAGTACCTGAAGCCCACATGCTTTATTATATTGCTGGTGTCAGAGAGCGCACCTAATCTATGTTCTTATGCCTAAGGAATGAGGAGAAGAGAACCAAAGAAATCAGATGAAGGTTATACTGTTGATAGTAGCCTTGCTTTGGGTTTAAAAAGAACTCCTTTGCCTTGTGTACCATGATCTCAAGGTGAAGATCCATGAATTATGCAAGTTGAACTTGACCTGGATTATTAGATTCTCTGTTGTCATGGCAACACTGGAGCCCTTTCAAAATAACTCTGACTTTAGTGATAACATTGAGTACCACCTTAGTCTTTTCTCAAGCCATTTTAATACTTAATCTTGTGTTCTGTTTCAGAAATGACTCAAAATGATTCAGAACACCATCTAATAAGTAAGTATGAAACCAATCAAAATTAGCAAGTTTCTTTGGTATTCAGATAAATAGTGTCTATAAGGTCTTCTTAATTGGGTTTGTTTGTATTAGATTATCTATTTATTGCCATCAGACTGCCTCCTCCAGGCAGCTGTGTCTACTTCTTGGCTGCTTGCCCAACCTAAAGAGCAGCTGTGGGACATTTGCCACCATTCTGTATCCTTAAACTATATGCTCACTCTATGTCCCCCATCCATTGCTTATGATTGTTTTTACTCTCAAAGAAAGGATCTCGGGTAGGAGATCACACATATAATTCAATACTTTACTTCATTGCTTTTGATACTGTGTTAACAGTAACCTCAAAGAAACAGTACATCTTACATCATAACCCAGAATAGAGGCACATGGAAAGCAAATTATAAAATCTATAGACAGTGAAATTGTTGGATTTCTGTGCTACGGGAATGGTGGAGTGCCCCATGTAATTCAGGGAGTTTACCAAGCCCTTGATCTCTCCTTCCTAGATGCAGATCCACTCTCACCTTGAAATACCAGAAGTGTCTTCCAAAACTACTGCATATTTCAAGGGGCTGAGAAATTTTCTGGTAGAGTACCACTTCAGCAGCATGCAATATGAATTCAGATATTTTCTAGTTGGTTATATATTATTTAAAAAAATACTACTTTTGATCCACAGAGTTGTGTCACAAACTTATTTATAAGTTGCAACCAACTTTGATCAAACAGGGATCTGATGAATGTTACTTAACACTGATCAGTCATAATGATCACTAGCTAGATACTAAGCAAAGCATATTTGGTAAAAATAAAAATATTTGATGTTTGGAGATAATGATGACTTACAAAGGTACAATATCATAAACTTGATAGCATGAGTCCCAACGGCCATTCATGAGATGTCTGTCTTTGGGCAATTTTTGACATTTTTTTCAAGTTCTAAAAGTGTATAAAGAAAATGGCTCCCTGAGCACTGAACTACATATATAAATGAAAGGGCCTGGTCGAGAAGTTTGTGAAAACTGTCATAGAGATCTTTCCATAGATGATTCATCCAAGCCGAATGTGAAATGGTCACAAAAGTTAAAAAAAGAGTAGGTTGACGGTACTGGGGCCACCAAGGAGAAAGACTTAGCCTGCAAGTTCCTTCATGCAGATGATGACAGTGCAGACGGGTATTGCCAACTCTAATGCTTCCAGAACTTCTTAACTGTCTTCAGCAGTGTTTGACATCCCAGATGCTGCCAATGCCTCAGGACCACCCACCGTGGAAGAGAGGGTGAACACGACTTGGCTGCTCTACAGCTTGCTTCCCCTGGTGGCATTGCCTCTGCTGCTTGCCTGTGTTTGTCTGGTCTGTTTCCTGAAAAGGCACCGAGGTAGGTTGTGATTTCCCTTTGCCCTCATTTATCACACATTTGGGACTTGTTTTCTAGGGTAGATAGATTTTCTTTTTCTATTTTTAGCTGGCTAGTGACTCCTTTCTCAATAATGATTCCTGGGGAACTACTGGTTTTCACTAGGAAACTGAATGAATTTATTTGGGCTCCTATACTTACCACATCAATATGCTAGCCTAGGATTGTGGCTAAGAGGGCACATTGCTGGAGCTTTCTTCATCTATACATGTCAATCTTAATTGTGTATAAGACAGCATTCTCCTAAACTTTATTCACTTTGAAAGGTAGGTTGAAATAATCTCTTGAGTCAACATGTTTGATTTGAGTTATCCTTTTGAGTCCTTTCCACAGCTAGACCACATAATTCCAATGATAACACACCCTTATCTAAATAAAGAATCATTGTCCACAGAAGGAATTTATATGTATTTTTGTTTTCTATTGCTGTCATAAACACATAGTTGAATCAGGTTTTTACTTAGTAACATTGTATTTGAGAATGTAGACTTGCCTGTAATGAGAGTTGTGGTATTTGGAAAACAGTTGCTTTTTCGTTTGGAAATCATCTTCATTGTCACCACTAAAGAGTAAAACTCAGCAAGAGAGGCATGCTGATTTGGTCCATCTATTTTCTCTATTGCCTTGTTGTTCTCTGCTTCTTCTTTCCCCTTTTCTACAATACAAGCCACAGTGCAGCTGTAGAACTGAGCCAACAAAGCATCACTTGTTTGGCTACCACAAGAGAAAGATTTGTCTGGGCGGAAGTGCTTCTGGTGTTTTGAAGTAAGTGCTTCTGGGTCCCAGAGGATTTTTACAGTTCTAAAGTATTCCCCTATAAATCCACCTCTGCCTCTGTAACTATAGAACATAAAAACTACAATAATCTTCATTGGTCATCATTTCTAAAGTGCACTGGGAGCATGGGTATGTAACAAAAATATGTGTTAAATTTTTATATTTTTGTTTCTTGAGAATTTCACACATACACACAATATATTTTGATCATCACCCTGTTTATTTTTTCTAGCCCTTCCTAGATCCCTGTATAACCCTAACCCTAACCCTAACCCTTTCCAAACTTCACACACACACACACACACACACACACACACACACACACACACACACTTTATAGCTATGGTTCTTATTGCTGTGAAGAGACACTATGACACTCTTAAAAGGAAAATACTTAATTGGAGTGGCTTGCTTACAGTGTCAGAAGCTCAGTCCATTATTATATCGTGACAGAAAGCATGGCAGTGAGCAGGCAGATGTGGTGTTGGAGTAGCAGCTTAAAGTCCTATATCTTGTAGGCAACAGGAAGTCAACTGATACACTAAGCAGTAGTATTCTGAGCTTAGAAAACCTCAAAGCCCACTTCCACAGTGACACACTTCTAACAAGGGCACACTCACTCCTCCAAGACCACACCTCCTAATAGTACCATTCCTTCTGAGTTTATGGGGGCCAATTACATTTAAACTCCCACATTAACTCCTTGGCCCCCATAAACTTGTGACAGTATTATAATGCAAACTTTATTTAGTACAACTTCAAAAGACCCCATAGTTGATCATAGTGTCAACAATGCTTAAAAGTTCAAAGCTCAATGTCTCTTTTGAGATACATGCAAGCTGTTAACTGTAGTCCCTTGTAAAACCAAAATCAAAACATATCATACATGAGCAAAATATACATTTCCATTCCAAAATGCAGGGAAAGAAAAATAGTGAGAAAATACTGGGCCAAAGCAAGACTAAAAACCAGCTGGGCAAACTGGGGCAACTCCATGTCTGATGTCAAAATGCTCTTCAGATCTTCAGCACCATTCAGCTTTGTTGACTACAACATAACTTCTTTCTCTTGTGGTGGCTCTACTCCGGTAGCAGCTCTCCTTGGCGGTATCTCATGAGTTCAGCATCTCTAACTCCTTGGGTTCTCCGAAGCAATCAAGGCTTCAAATTTACAGCTTTACATGATGGCCTCTCTACTAGGCCTCCATTCAGGGATTGCCCCCCACACATATACACATGCCAGGTCTTAGTGGTGTTTTTGTTTGGTTGGTTGGTTGCTTTTTTCCCTTGGGGTGCAGAGGCAAGTTACATAAACTGTTTCTTCTGTTCTTAACTCTAAAATCAGAACCACATGGCCAAAGCTGCCAAGCTCTGCTGTTTATTGGGGCTGGAACATAGGACCCTCATTCAATTATATCTTCACCAGTTTTCTGTCTTTTATTGCCTAAGACTGGCTATCCTGAAACCTGCTCTATAATCCAGACTGGCCTCAAACTCGGATATCTGCCAGTCTCTCCCTTCCTAGTGCTAGTATTAACGGTATGCACCACCACACCCATTTCTAAGCTTTTCTTTAATTTGAAAAGTAGAAATTTAGGTAGACAAGGAAAAAAGCACCCACTTTCTTGATTAAAGTAGAACAAGAAAGATTTCTAGGCAACATACTAAAATTCTCCCCCGTAACCTCTTGAGTAAGTCCCCCACAGTTCATCACATCCCATTCAACACTACTGTCTTCCCCATTCCTACTAGCATGCTTATTGAGCTGTGCTTAAAACATTCCACTGTTCCCATAACCCAAAGTATCAAAGTCCAAATTCCTCCAATCAAAAATATGGTCCATCCTATCACAGCAATACCTCATTTCTGGTACCAGCTTCTGCCTTAGTTAGGGTTTTTGTTTTGTTTTTTTCATTTGTTTGTTTTGTTTTTCTGTGAAGAGACACCATGACCTTCATAACTCTTACAAAGAGAAGATTTAATTGGGGTAGATCACTTACAATTTCAGAGGTTCAGTCCTTCATCATCATGATAGGGAGCATGGTGACATGTGCTGGAGCTGATGTTGGCAACAGGAAGTTGATTGACAACTGGGCAGTATCCTAAGCATAGGAAGGAAATGGTAAAGCCTGTGTGTACAGTGACACATTTTCTCTACCAAGGCCATACACACTATACCAAAGCCATACTTCCTAATAGTGCCACTCCTTATGAGACTATGGAGGCCAATTACATTCAAACTATGACAATATATATCCCATTGAGTCGATTAGTGTTGCTAATACGCATATAGCTGTGGAAATGGTGTATGTATATACATGTATTTTATATATACATATATACTGGGGCATGGTAACCTACCACTGACTACATCTCTAGAAGAACATATTCTTCCTCTCCTAGCTGCCATCATCTGTCATCAGCTAAAAGTTGCAGGGCTCCTGTACTATGATGCTGACTGGCTTATGCACAGGTCTGTGCAAGAAATCACAGATGTTATAAGTTACTTGATACAATGGCACAGTCATGTCCTGGAGCCAGGTTTTTTTGTTTTTGTTTTTGTTTTTGTTTTTTCTCCATCTTCTTCAACCTCTGGCTCTTACAATATTTCTTCAATATTACCTGAACCTTGAAAGAGGCATATGATATAGATGTCCCATATGTCACAGAACTGATGAAAGCACATTTAGCATTGAATATGCAATGACTTCTAACCTTTTGAGAGTCTTTAATAGGTCCTGCTTCTTCCTCTTGGATGTAAAGACTATTGTGTGATGTAAGAAGTGAGAGGAGGAAGTGGGGGTGTCCATTCTCATAGGCTGGGATGTGTGTGGTACAAGCCAGCCGAGACAGTTAACAAGGCAATGCTAACAATATGACTGCTGTCACCCAATGAGGTGGACACCATGGGAAGACAGCTTACCTTGCTTTCTCAATGCCATTTGATTACCTTTTTCTTTTTCCAATTTTTCAGGGAAAGAAGAGAAGCCTTCTTCTGACTTAGAAGGAAGGGAAGTTAACCTGGTATGTTTGAAATATCTTAAGTATCTTAAATATATTTTATGCTATGCCATATGTATTTTTTGACATTAACACACACACTCACACACACACAGATTTTTCACATCAGCTGTGATTGCCTGAATAACACTTGTATAAGATAGGGTTCCTAAACAACTTGTTATGGAGTGGGTGTGGTTACATACACCATTTAAACCCAGTGGTGGAAGAGGAAGTTTGAACCAGGGGCTCATTGGCCTTCCAGCCTAGTTGAAAACCTAGCTTAAGCACCAGCTTCAGTGAGAACACCTTTCTCAATAAATGAAGAATAGAGGAATAGAGGAAGATATCTGACTTTGGCCTTTGACCTCTATATGCACACAGGGGTGATTGTACCTATCCATACACAAACAGATCCACCCCCACCGCTCATACACATGAAAGTTAAAGCTCTCTTTTTTTAAAAAAAACTTTATTTATTTATTTGCCTTGGTGTTTGCCTGGAACTGGAACTACAGACAGTTGTGAGCTGCCATGTGGGTGCTGGGAATCGAACCCTGGTCCTCTGGAAGAGCAGACGGTGCTCTTAACCGCTGAGCCATCTCTCTAGCCCCGGAAGTTAAAGCTCTTAATATGAACACAACATCATCAGTTTTTACTGTTTGCCCTTTCTGTATAGCCAGGAGCAGGTAACAAATAATAGAAAAGAGAAAGAAAATAATAGGATTCACTTTAGTTTCCACAAGTTTCCTTCTGTTTTACACCATTTAGGTCTCTGGCACTATTTGAAAGTATGATACAATTTTTGTGATAGAAATAACAACTAGAATAATATTTTAGAACTTAATTAAAACTTTGTCCTTTCAAAATGGGCTTCCAGTTTCCAATTTAGTTCTCCAGTCATGATGTTAGGATAGCACATGACACTTCCTCTTCCTGCTCTCCTGAGGAGTCCCAGGTGTTTTTGCCTTGGGTTTGATCTTTTGATATTCTGTGTTCCATATGCCAATGTATTATAAATTTTCTAAGGTTTTTATGGGATTTTTAAATTTTTTTTATGAACTGGACTGTGATTTTTTCCACTGAAAGAGCATTGTATTGTGACCTCAAATGGCCCATAAAATGGCACAAAACAACTGTTTAGGAAGAATATAGTGAACTTCAATTGTTTAGCCTTTGGGGCTTACTGATAAAGTACCTGCCTAGCACTCATGAGGACCTGGAAATAACATGAAAAACAACACAACATAATACAGCACAACACAATA
The DNA here is from genome assembly GCA_004025045.1 of Sigmodon hispidus. Taxonomy (NCBI): domain Eukaryota; kingdom Metazoa; phylum Chordata; class Mammalia; order Rodentia; family Cricetidae; genus Sigmodon; species Sigmodon hispidus. The sequence goes on from PVIH01005201.1 coordinate 38,893, forward strand.
CAAACAAACAACAAACTAAACCAAACACATAACCCCTCCCCCACAAACCCAACCCTTTTACCTTTTGGTAATACAAAGTTTACTGAAAATGTAGATATTAAGTAACTTACAAAAGGAACAATAGATGGTCTCAATGTGCATAACAACATGTAGCCTTTCACGCATAGTCTAATAATGAATGTTTTGTCACGTCCTTACCCGGTACATCCCTTTTGTCTTGTAGGTTGATATTCCAGTGAGTCCCAGGACAAACTGCCAAACACTGCCATCAGAAACTGGCATTTATGATAATGATCTCTGGTCAAGTGTCCTGGAAAGTTCTGAATCCACAACTAACTCACAGTTGGATGGAAACAAACAGGGCATTGTTTACGCTTCTCTGAATCATTCTGTTATTGGAAGGAGCCCACGACAGGCAAGCATCACACAGGAAGCACCCACAGAATATGCATCCATTTGTAAGAGAAGTTAAATCTGGTAGTGACCTAGGCTGTGAGCACTGCATGATGGGCTTGTCAATACCATTGTCTGGACTGCTGTGTCAAATAACCTTCTTCAACCTGGGAATTTTCACATTAAGATGGTTCATATGGGGGCTGTGTCTTAAAGGTCCATGGTATATTTTGTGAAATTTCCCCTGAAAACTTTGGAAGAGCTTTGTACAAGAACATTGAACAATAGACTTTTCTCTAGAAAAACTCATATCACAAATATCAGATTTTTTAAATTTGACCATGTCTTCCCCATCATATGAATTTAATATTTCTTCTGGAACTATCAGAGAGAGTCACACGAAAGAAAAAAAGTATGTTATTTGGATTAGCTCACTACACATTTTAACAAAAGAATGGCCCAATTTCACTAACCATAAATACAGTAATGATTGTACGTTCCCATCTTCAATGATAAGACAATCCCCTATGTCAATCTATAGCTAATGTTTTATTTTTTTAATGTAAAAAAATTATTGGATTCAATTTGAAAAAGATTAGAAAAGGTAATTGGGGCAATAAGATACAGAGTATGCCAAATAGACATGGGGGCTGATGTACATCATCCCTGCTTATGTGATGTTTCTTTCTACTCTCTTACATTGATGGTCCTTCACTATCTGACTTTCCCAATGTATAGTGAATGCATTTTTAGTCAAAGTAGTAGTTTTGGATCTAATCATGTACATGAATGTTATGCGATGCTGCTGAACATACATATGAACAAGAGTCAATGGGAATAGATAGTACAAGGCTAATCCACACTGGACTTTTAAACTACCTTGTGCTTTGCCTGAGAGCAAACGCAAAGGACAATTTATGAAGGGAAAAAGTCTGGAATGTTATTTGATCAGTAAGGGTTGACATACTTTTATTAATGTGTCTATTTCTTGCTTCTTACAAAGCAAATTAGGATGAATCATATGTAATGGAGATAATTCAGGTTTACATTCTGACATTGTAGGTGCTTGAGAGGATAGATCTTCAGGTGTTCTGAATTTCCAGATTACTTGAGTCTAAGTATTTAAACATAGCTTAATCTTGAGGCTTGAGTTCTCAGACTCTGAAACTAAATAGTATCATCAGTTTAGTATTCAGTGGATGGCAAGAGCTAGAAGCCACTAGAACAAACACATGAGCTGCTGAATGAGTGAATGTGGTCTATGCAACTCACTCTGTGTGTGTGTGTGTGTGTGTGTGTGTGTGTGTGTGTGTGTTCCTGTGCCCCTGCATGCTAATGTACAAATGCAAGACAAGACTTCGAGGAGCAAGACAAGCTGATCAGATCGCCACTCTAGTTTTAGTTTGCTTAGGAGGTATAAGGCACTAGAACAAATAAGTCACTAAAGACAATAAGGTCTGAAACAGTGAAAACAAGAATGTGGTTAGAGAACTATTCAGAAACAGACAACGAAGAGGCCTTCCTTCCTATAAAACTTTTCTCACCTACTACTCACACCAGCTTTCAGTTCCCTGGATTAGAAACAGCAGACACTGTTTTCAGATACCCTTGCAACCTACCCTAGGTAGGCTCTTTCAGCCACATATATTTGTGGGCATGTATGCAAAAAAAAAGCCTTAAAATAGCTTCTTCAGCTGTTGATCTTCAAAATAGGGACAGGAAGTATGGGGGATGAGCACACCTCCCTGTCCCTCTTCTCAGTTTAACATGTCAATGAGCAATTCTATCAGAATTGTTTCCAACTTTAAAAGCAAAATTTGTCTGTCTATTTCGTTTAAAACAATCTTTTAAAAACTGTGTGCTCATATAAATCTGTGCATGCATGTTTGTGTGTAGTGTATGTGTGTTGTGGTATATGTACATGTGTGTGCAGGCGCCGGAAAGTTTATCAGGTACCCTTATCTATTGTTCTCCACTTAACTCTGTTAGGGAATGTTTTCTCATTGAACCTGGAGCTAAGCTAGCAGACAGCAAGCACAGTGATGGATCCTTCTGTCTGTGCTCCCCACATTGCTATGGCAATAGTTGCTCATGCCCAGCTTTTTGCATGGATGTAGGGAATCAAAAAGCAAGTGCTCATGCTTGTAAAGCAAGCACCCTTACTTTGTGAGCCATCTCCTATGCCTTCTATGAAGAATGCTCTTAACAGGGTGGGGGTGACACACACATTTAATCCCAGCAGTTGGGAGGAAGAGGGAGGCAGATCTCTAAGAATTTGAGGCCAGCTTAGTCTACAAAGCAAGTTCCAGGACAGCTAGAGCTGTTACACAGAGAGACACTGTCTCAAAAAACAACAACAAAAAATAAACTAAAAAAAGAATGTTATTATTCTATTTTACAATAAAAGACACTGCCAAAGATTTCACCACTCTGAATGGTTGATACCATGCTTGTCAAAAACCAATATCATCTATGCTCTTATTCATATATGAATAGATGTATATATACTCAAGTAAATCTGATCCAGGATAATTTTTGTGTTTATTTAAATTACAGATGGTAGATAATTTTATGATATCCATGAACTTTAAGATTGTTGGTTATTCCCAGTAGACAGTAAAATTGTTAAAATTTACCTGAAACTGAGGAAACTGCAATGTACCATTAGCTAAAACACTGAAAAAGACCCCCCTCCCAGTAGCTCAGTAGGAGGAGTGGCCATGGAAATCCCTTCTGCAAGGAACACTGATGACACTGGTCTTGTGCAGGTTTTTCCCAAGCGACCCCAGCCGCTGTGAGTTCATGGGGATGACACTCACATGTCCAGAAGCCAGCATTTTACAGTGCTCCTTCCTTCCTGTGTCCCAGCTCCGCCCTGTTTTCTCCTCCTTTTTCCTTCACCTATTTTGAGCTTTGGAAGGGATGCTACACATGTTACATTTACAGATGCGCTCCCAAGAGTCACTCAACAGTCATTGGTTATTGACTCTTTGACCAGCTGTGAAACTCTGCACTGACCACACCCACCACATTAAGAAGCTCCTCTGACCAAGGCTGAGACTCATCCAAATCTATGAGTATTAAGGTAAATATTCCAAACCTGCTTGACCAGCAGACAATTTACTGAGCATTTTTTCCATTTTTTTTAATTGAAAATAGTTTTTTTTTCATATAGTTTATCCTTCCTTAATGACTCCAAGAAGTTCCCATCTCCCCTCACATCCAGACCTACTCCCTTTCTGTCTCAGCTTAGAAAACAAATAGGCATCTAAGAAATAATAATAAAATAAAATAACACATAAAAAACCAAACTAATCAAGATAGGACAAACCAAACAGAAGAAAAAATACAAGAAACACAGATAGATGCAATGAGACACATGTTCACACACGTAGGAATCCCATTAAAAGACACCATAATATAAACACAAAAAAACCTGTAAGGTTAAAAAATATATGCCCTGACAAAATATTATGAGACAAAGCACCTCCAAAGATTCCATTGAATTCATTTTGTGTTGTCCATTTATTGCTGGCTAGGGGACTGCAAGAGTTGTTTATATATTCAGTAAGATTCCCTTAGAAATTTAATTTTCCATTTGTGAATGATTACCAATTGGAGATGACTTCTGGGTTAGGAATGGGTGTTTATGCCTACATCTTTCATCTCAAGGACCCTATCTGGTATAGACCTGTGCAGGCCCTGTACATGCAAATGCTGCCTTTGTCTCTGTGTGTATGTGTGTCTGTTCTGCTGTGTTTAGAAGGCCTTGTTTTCTTGGTTTCCTTCTTGACATCTGACTCTTACATTCTTTCTGCCTCCTCTTATGCAGGGTTCTCTGAAGGGGAGAGGTTTTATAAAGACATCCCATTTAGGGTTGAATGTTTCAGGGTCTCTCACCCTATACTTATACCTAGCTGTGGGTCTCTTATTTATTCCCATGACCAACACAAAATGAACTCAATGGTATATTTGTAGATTGGGGTCTCATATTGCTTTGCTTGGGATTCTTTTTTCCTTACTGGTATTTTGCTTGTATATTAAAGTTCATGATTTTGTGTTTTTATGGGTTTTGTTTGTATTTGTGTTTGTGCTTTTCTTGTGTTTTTTTTTCTTTTAAAAAATCTCTTTGCTTTGTTCTCTAGAGAGATATAGAAAGGCTGTGGAGCTAAATGGATGGGAGAGATCTGAGAGGAGTTGAAGGAAGGGAAATCATATTCAGAATATATCTTATGAAAAATATTTTCAATAAAAGCACATAAAGAATTAAAATAATTAAAAAAATAAAACTTTTCATCAGAACAAATATTAAGAAGAAAGAACAGAAGTTTTCCATGTGCCATTTTCTGTAGTGTGCACAGCTGGCCCACATCAACATCCTGCAGGACAGCAAACTACTAGTTATATGAGAACCAATGCTGAGATCAATCAGTCTCTAGTGTGCCTTAGGGTTTATTCTTGGTACTCTTGTTTCTATGTAGTTTCGACTTGTATAATGACCTGTACCCATCATTCTGGGGACATGAAGAATATACTATTTACTCTCCCACACACCGAGTTCTACCCATCCAACCCTTCTGCCCTCTTAAAGCCTGGAAACTGTGTGATCTCCTTGTTTTATCTGTAGCTTATTCTTTCACAGAACAGCTGGAGTCACATCATATGTGTCCTTTTCATTCTGGCTTCTTAGATGCAGTAACATGTATTAGTTTCTTCATGTTTTGTCCATAGCTTGATAGTTTATTTCTGTTGAATGATATTTCATTGCTTGGACAACTTAGAGTTTATTCATTTTTTCTAGAGGAAATCTTGGAAGCAGCCAAGATTTTGGTAATTTTGATATGCTATAAATGTCTATGCAGAAATCTTTGTGTAGGACTAAATTCTTATTTTACTTGGATAAGAGCCATGAAGGATGATCGCTGGCCTTGGGTTTTGTTTACTTTTGTAATAACTACTGCAATAGCTGTATCATTTTAATTTCCCACCAACTTCCTAGCTAACATTTGATGTTATATTTTGGAGTTTCATCATTCTAGTATGTAGAGATAATATCTCATAGCTGCTTAAATTTTCAATTCTATAATGGATGTGATCTTCATCATATTTTGTAGACTTACTTGCCTTCTCTGTATTTTCTCTGGTAAGGTATGTGTTCAAATGTCTCATTCTACTCTATAGTTCATCTTCTTATGTTCATATTAATTATGGAACTTATTCATTATATTGGCTCCCACATTATATATCAGACTTAAAAATTATCTTATATCTACGGGTGTTTTGCCTGCAAGTATGCAAATTCACACAAGCTATCTTGTGCTCATGAAATCTAGAAGAGGGCATCAGATCAGTTATAATTATAGACAGCTGTAAGCTGCCTATTTTGATGCTAGAAATTGAACCTGTGCTCTTTGGAAAAGCAGCCAGAGCTCATAACATCTGCCCCATCTCTTCATCCTTATCTGTGGGCTTCTTTTTCTTTTTTCTTTTTTTAAATTATTTACATATTTTGCATCCCGACTGCAGTTTCCCCTCCCTTCTCTACTCCTGGTCCCTTCTTTTACTTCCCTTCTTCCCCTCCCATCCTCTCCTCTTTCATTTCTGTTCAGAAAATGACAGGTCTCCCATGAGTATCAACAAAGCATGGCGTATCAGGTGCCAATAAGACTAAGCACCCCCCCCCATGTATTAGGGCTGAGCAATGTGACCCAGTGTGAGGAATTCCTCACATTGGATGAGCCATATCTCCATCCCTATCTGTGGGCTTTTTAAGGGTAAATATTGCCACATTCCCATTTACTTTCACAACCCAGTGCTTGGCATGCATTACAATTAAATAGCGTTGGGTGTTTGTGAAGTAAAACATACACTTTCTTCATAGACAAGGGATGACCTTTATGTTAGGTGCAGAGGAACTTTGGGGAGCATATTAATAATGTGAAATTATACTCTTCACGCCCTAAACTTGAATTTGCATTTGAACAAAACCTCAGGTGGGTTTCATGCACTCTGTGGCTCTTACAATTCACTGAGCCTTTGTGAACATCTCTCCCCATCCTCAGTCAAGTGCTGTAGAAAGCAGAACTACATTTATAAAAGACAAATCTGGAAAGCTCTATTTTAAGTGGGTACAGGAAGGGCCTCACCACCCAACTCATAAAGTAAAAACAGCAAGTAAGAAAGAAAACACAACTTAATTAAAATCTTGTGCCAAAGAACTTGAGAATATGAGAACTGAAAGTCCTGTGCCAGAAATCAACTTGCAGCCTCAAAAGCAAACTATAGATGTTGATTTTCAAAATGAGGCCCTGTTCAGAAGTCAGAACCAGGAAACATTCCATGTACACTGCTTTGCCTGTGTTTATGAACATATACTTGCACCTACTGGTTTTCTGGCTTCTGAGATTACATGATGGACAAAGATCTTATTTCTGTGTGACACTGTGCACTGAACAAAAATCATAACCCAGCAGCTAAATGATGTCATATAGGTAGATGCAGAACATGTGGAAACCCCCACACAACTCTCAGTCCCTTGAAGGGAAAGCTTGTTTCTTATTTTACTAGAATCTTCATTCTCTAGAAACTGCCTGGATGCTTATGAAAAAAACCCCATATATCCGGTCCCTCTCTCTGTAACCAAATAAGAAATGGGGGAGTCAGATCAGAAAAATATCAGAAACAGTAGGAAAAATGGATTGGCGGGCATGGCCTGAGCCCAAAGACAAAACAGGTTTCCCTCAATTTCCTTCATCCTGCTTGACCTTGGGACCCATATGAAGATAGAGTTCATCTAAAGAGATGCTCCAGTCCTGTGTAGAGTGCCAGCTGGCTCCAAGCTTTGATTGCAGACACAGAGGAGGAACAGAATTAAAAACTTCCTGACTTTTAATGTAAAAATTTCTTTCTGACATTGAGGTTAATGTGGTCAAAAGGGCAAGAGCCCTGTCTCCCAGAACCAGCTAAACATCCTCTTCCTGAGGGTGTGCCTGAGCAGAGGATATGCCAAACAAAAATCCTATTTGGTGGCTAAGGTAAAGCCATGAGAAAATCAAAAGAATGGTTTCTTGCATAGTTGAGTTTATAATAAGAATGCACAAAACATCACACTAATTACTGGGTGGAATAAAAAAGTGCCCTTTTTTGAGGGAGATTAAAGAAATAGAATTTATGCTTTCTCTTCTAGCCAGACTAAACAGAGAAAAATTTAATTGGAGATAGTCACTCTAAGGGCATGGAGTATTTTGTAAAGCTATTTTGAATAGTGCACATATATGTATACAGTATATAAATTGGTTTCATTGTCCTATTTTTATACATGGATATGATATATTTTGATCATATTTACCCTCTGATTCTCTTCCCAACTAGTCTCCCTACTACTATAATATCTTTTTTTGAATTTTGTTTCTTTGTTTTTGGTGATTCAGTGAGTTTCCTCTGGGTTAAGCACTGATGGGGAGGTTGTTTACAGAAGCATAGATACTTTACCAGTGGCTATAGCATTGGAAATAATGACACTTTCTTTTCTAGAAGGCATTAATTGCTTATAGATACTCAGGATTGCAGGGGTGGGCTCTATGTGACCCCTCCATGTTCCATGATAGGATGTAATAGTCCAGTCCTTTGCAAGTACTGTTCAGGACTGACATTGCTGTGAATTCAAGAGTGCAAGGATATGGGCCAGCAAGATTGATCAGTGCATGAGGCTGCCTGCTACTTGACTTGATGGCCTGAGTTTGATGCTGGTACCCTCAAGAATGAATGAAAGAATTGACTCCCAGTCTTTGTTTGATCTTCACATGTGTGCTGTGGCACACACCTCCCCCTTCCCCACAAACAAAAAATAAATTCTATTTTTTAAAAAAGACTTCAATGGAAATATTTTGTCAGAAGTCTGAATTCTACAATGTCCTGTTCTTTCCTCCAACTCTAACACTCTTATTGATCCTCTTCTGTGATATTCTGTAATACGTGGAGTGAGAGAGATAGAATACTCTCTACTTTATGACTGAGTACTCAAGCACTTATTGTGACCACTTGACCAGTTAGGAGGCTCTGTGGTTACTCCTGTAAAAACTGCATATCTTAACAATGTTGAAAATGCAAACATGAAGATCTGAGTTTGACCTCCCAAATTCATGTAAAATAACAGTCTGACACGGCAGTGTACAGCTGTGATCTTAGCTTTGAGGAGGTAGAAATAGTAAGATCCCAGGGGCTTGCTGACCAGCCAGTCTTGTGAAATCAGTGTGATCCATGTTTGGTGAGGGACCTTGTCTCAAAAATTAAAGTCAAGAGCAAATGAGGAAAACACTTGGCACTGGTCTTTGACCTCCACATGCATGTACACATTCATAAACATATACATGTATATACAAAAAATACATAGTCAATATGCTTATATAACAATAACTTTGATTTTTATTTATGACAGTGCTATAAACTTAGCCAAATCTTAGTAATTATGTTGATAATTTTATTTGGTACAAATGCCTAGAATTTTATCAAGCCCTGTAAAATATTTAAAAAAAAACAGAGTTAGAAAGTTCGAACTCAGAAGCCTAGAATGATGGTGCCTGTAAATGGATATTTCCTGTCCCAACTGCCTGTTTCCAAATATCTGGAAGCTGCTTTCCAAATTACCATGCAGAGGCTCAATATAAATTATAAATGATCAGCCAATAGCTCAGGCTTATTACTAACTAGCTCTTACATTTTAAGTTAATCAATATTTCTTTTTTATGATCTGCAACATGGCTGTACTTTTACTAGCATGGCATGTTCATCTTTTGCTCTCTTAGCAGCTGTTTGGTGATTGCTGGTTGGACTGTAGGCTGTGTAGTGAGTTGCTGTCTGAACAAAACAAATGATAAACAGAAATCTTTCACACATTCTTGCTATTCATAAAGTACCAAAAACAGTTGAAGTGAGAGCTCCCACCATGGATTTTGGCTTTCAAACTTTAGAGAATCTTTATTTTTTGGATGATAATCAATAAAGAGTTTAATCTCCAAGTTCACTTTACATCTATAAGCGCTTTCTGTATCTTCTTTTAAGTTTAAGAGGAACAACTTAAATAGTAAACTATATTTATCCTAATCATTAGTGGTATACCAAATTGAGATGATGCTATTTAGGGTTTTCTATGGCTCATAATTATACATTTTGAGCACCACTGGCTACAAGAACAGTCAGCTATTGTTTGGCTATTGCTTTTCTACATAATAAATATTGTTCTAAGAACTTTAAATATAAACGTGGTTTAACTCTCCCAACCACCATTTGACAGAGCTGATCATTGTGCTTATTCTCCTTATCATAAAACTGAGGCATACAATGGTCAAATAACTTACCCATGTTCTTATCACTAATAACTTTAAAGAGTGAGCTGCAAGATAGCAGACTTATTTTAGACCCTGTGTTTTTCTCACTCAAGAAGCAACAAAGAAGTTGGGCTGTTCTGGGCTCTGTACTATGCACAAGAGCTGAGAGAGATGGGATGCCTTAGAGGTGTCTGCTGAAGTGAATTTGGGAGTGCTTGCCCTGTGAGATCACTAGTGTTAGCCATTGTGTGGATATCAGCAGGAGCTGAGCAGTGGATGAAAGCAATCACTGTCAAGGGGAGTATGCAGCACTGGGCACTGTGTCAGAGTGAACAGCTTGCTTGGGGAAAGAAAGGGCAGATTGTAAGAGGGCTGTCAGGGCAGGTATGCTCAGGAGAAGACAAATGGGCACACTGTATATGAGAGATCAGTGATCCAAGTAAGAATGGCTGGAGTCAGCAAATGGCACAGAGAACTAGCATTTGCTGAGAGCTCAGGCCAATTCCATGTGAGTGTGTGGGCTCTAACATACTCTCTACCTAGGCCTGGTGCCAGACTGGAGTGGGCATAAATCTGCAGATGAAGACACTTCTGCCTTTTCTGGAAAAGAATAATCTGGAATGAGAGAAGGTGGATGCTTCCAGTAATCATCCTGAGAAAAACACAGCTCATAGACAGAACTGACAACTCTTACCACACTACCCTCCCTCAAGAAGCCTGGATGTGTTGAAAAAACAAATAAAATAGGATCAGCAATAATGGCAAAGAGGAAAGGAGAGGCCCGAATGGTTGCAAACTGCTGAACTAAATTTGTAGTTAAGAGTAAGTCCCATCACCCATAAGCTAAAAATAAATTCCAGTGATCCCAGGAAAATCAGAGGGTATCCCATTTGATAAACCCCATATGTCTTGTAAATACCTAATTTTACTCTCTTTTAGCTGACAACTCTAAAATATGTTGGTCTTGTGGTATACGGTTCTATGGAAACCAAAATAACTTTCAAACAGACACAACCACACAATGAAATTGTTTGTTTTCTAAAGTTCTTACTCTGTGATTCTTTTGAGCAATTCAGAAATCCCCAAATAACCATATTATCAAAAAATATAACATGTCTATACACAGTCACACATAGATAGACATTTTTGTGAATATATGTGTACATTTAGTTCAAAAGATGAAAACTAAAAATTTTAAAATGACTATTTCTTGATGGAAAGAAGACACAGGGGTGGGGGCGAGGAAATTTCTGCTGGCTCAAAGCTACCTTGCTTTTCATAGTGAGTTCCATGAGAGTTGAGAGTTAGGCTACCTAGAGATACTCCATGTCAAAAAACTGAAGAAAAGAAAAGGAATCTTTAAAGACTGTGTTTTGTCAGAGCAATAGTGGCGTATGCCTTTAATTGCAGTAAAAGCATAGCAAGGAAATCTCTCAATTCAAAGTCAGCCGAGTTTATAGAGTGAATTCTATGACAGGGAGGGCTTTCACAGAGAAACCTTGTCTCAAAAATCTTTATCTTCTAGAGTTTGAATTTGGAATCATAAGAATTCTTTGCAAAGTTAGATAATAACAATACCTCATAAATAATCTTTAAAATAAAAAAAACTAAAATAATCTCAAATCATGTTGGGTTGATAGTATAGCCAGACAGATAAAATAAATGTGTCTAATGATTTTAACCACCTTGATATGTTACATGAGGTGGAAAATATTTTGATCTTATAGTAAAACTAATATTTTATTTTAGAAATAATACATAGAAGACTAAAATGATGGTTTCAGTTAGTATTATGTTTGCTGCACAAATATAAGGATCTGAGTTCAGTCCCCTAGAATCTACATTATTAGCTAAGTGCAGTGATGGCAGCCTGTAAAATCTGAGCGTGGGGAGACAGACAGGAAGATCCTGGGGCTTGCTGGCCAGTCAGTCTGGCTAAATTTATATCAAGTTCAGTGAGAGATTCGATTTCAAGACTATGAAGATGGAGTGCAACCGAGAAAGACACCAATGTCAACTTCTGGCCTCTACACAAACACGTTGTATACATACACATGAACATATACACAGCCATACAACTCCCCATGCATTACCTCCAAAATAAAAATAGATGACAGATGGAGAATATAGGGTGCTACAAACCTGTGTGTATGTGGTAGATTGGAAGCAAAGCCTTCCTGTGTAACACAAATAAACAGAGGCATAAACTTGTTAAATAAGTACCCAAAGTTCAATTCTAAATTGAATGTATGGCCATAAATTCATGGCTTTTCCTCTCTAGAAACTCTTCTCTAGATCTGTCTACCAAAACAAAAGAAACTTAAAAGGAAAGGGTATGGCATTTCTCATCATTTTGATAAGCAATCTACAATTTTTTTTCCAAATGTTAAGCAACAGGGCATTCAAGAAACAAGATAATAGAACCAAGAAAAACATGCTAAGAAATATAAAGTAGTTTAATGTATATGCAATCATGTCCTCAGAGAAATATATTAGTGAAGCTAATGCAGACAAGAAGCATTTGGGGAAACAACAGTAAAATTACTTCTAAGTTTGGTGGAAAATATCAACTCAAATGTCTCAATGACAGGAAGCACAAAGGAGCAGGATTTAATTACCAAAAGCCAAATATAAAGGAAAAGTATATTTAAAATTGGAGAAAATAGTTGTAGTATTTAAAAAGCACTCATGTTGGGGAGGAGAAGAGAAAGTAAATCCAGGGGAAAGTAGGTCCTGGCACCAGAATGGAGAATGTCAGGGATAGAAATATACGCAAAAATATATAAGACATTTGAAATTCTTCTTTTTAAAATTTTTAAAACATTAATGACTAGAAGGGAAAAAAGTAACAATGTAATATGGGAATTTAGGAATGTGCAGATGTAAAATATATAACAACAGTATCTCAAATAAGTGTGTTAAGAGGAAGCATGATGTGAATAACAAATTATAGTACATTAAATAAACTTGAACTCCCTGGGATAAAATAAATGCAAAAAGGATAGTTAGAAAGTCAAAAAGGATAAAATAAGACAGAAGAAACAGACAGAAAATATGAGACAAATAAAAATAAATATTAGGGTAATAAACCGATCACATAACCCATTTCACAAAATGAAAAAGAAATATGACTCCCAATTAATATTACAAATTCCTGCACTGGAAAACAATCAAAACATGCTTAGATATGTTCAGTTTACAAGAACTATGCCTTAAATGTTACATAGTTCAGCTCCAAGGTAGAAGTATAGAAAAAATACCATAAAATACCAATTATTAAAAAATGGAAAGTCTATACTAATATTAACAGAACTTAAGATAAATTTTACCACTTAAGGAGGGGCATTTCATAACTTGAGCATCAATTCTAAATGTATATGGAGCTAAGAAGACTGTAAAACACAAGTAACAAAGATCAAGCGTGTGGGGGAAATTTATCAATCCATTATTAAAACCTCCATCAAGAAATCTCTGTAGAGACAACACATCAGTGGAAAAGAAGAGTTTATGCATCAGCTCATACATTTTACTAAAAAATTAAATATGACTATATTCTATGACAGGAATTTCTATCTATATATTTATAAAAGATCAATGAAATGTAGTTTTTATTATACAAGAGAGTATATAGCAATTTTTGTTGCAGTTTTATGCACAACAAAATTTTTTCTTTTTCTTTCTTTTTTATGTATACAGTGTTGTGTCTGCCTGTATGTCAGCCTGCAGCCATATCTTCAGCCCTCTTTTAAAGATCTATTATTTATTTCATATCCAGGTTCTTAGTGAAGCTCTAGATATGTTAGAATTTCCCTCACCTTTGGTTTAGATTCCTGAGTAAAATCTGTCTGGAGACAATGGCTTTTCGCTGTCTCCAGTTTGTGTGACACAGTGTCCCGATGCTAGGTGCACCTATCACTAATGAAGAACAATCATAAGAGTGGATGTATGTGATTGTTAGTTAGATCTTGAGTTTGAGGGCTATTCTTGGCCTGAAAAAAAAAATCAATCTACCACCCCCTTCATCCCACCTCCAAAACATTCTGGGTGAGTCCATCACCATTGGAACCCAAAGACCCAAGGATTGTTGGCTATTGAGAGAATTTCCTGGAATGTTTCAGAAAGAAATGGAAAACACCCTCAATTCCAGTTTGAGAAATGAGTCTGTAAACACAGAGCATAGCTCACTAGAATTCCGTGGCCTCAAAAGTAAGCCTGGCTGCACATCTTAGTTACAAAAATATTTTTCTTCCAATCCTCTCTCACCATTACCCCTGGAAATTAACAGGAAAGGATCCGCCTCTCTATCTTGGCCAAGTTCCTTGGACTGTTTTCCTGTTAGTCTGGTAAGTCCATATTCCTGGACTTGCTGTCTCGCTATCTTGTTTGTGGAAGGCTTCTTCCAACACATAGTTCTGGCTAATTCTTTCTGAAGCTAGTGCTCCTTTTATCTTGCCGATATAAGTCATCACTTGCATAGACGTGCCTGTCTGGCACTGGATTTAATTACAGGTTGATTGGTGGTATACAGGTTGCCAGTATTGCTTTCTCTACCCTGGTTGATAACTTGTTCCTACTAAGTTCTTACTCAACATCCTGAATTTTGTTAGAAAGGAATTTGTTTTATCAGCGTGCCTTGTTCAGATTTCTCTCTTCTCAGTTTATAATTTGGCTCATAAAACTTTTATAATACGCATATGTGTGTGGGGGAGTGGGTGTGTGTGTCATGGTACTGCCATGGAGAGCAGAAGAAATACAGATGGACTTAGTCCTCTTACCTCTGCCATTAAAGCCTTGAGGGCACTGCTCAAATGGCCAGGTTTGGCAGCAGGCATCTCTACATAGGAACAGGCATCTCTACACACTGATCTCTCTCTCTCTCCTTCTCTCTCTCTTCCTTTCCCTGTTCCTCTCCCTATCCCTGTCTCCCTGTCCTTAGTCTTTTTTCTACAGACTATGTGGAAGGTATGTTCCAAGGACATAGGCACAGATGAAAGTAAACTACAAACTTCCCTATTAGACATGTCAAACCTAAGCAAGTTTGGTTGTAGCTTAAATGTCTTAGACTTATCTCCCTTGCATTTTTACAAAACTAAAAGACAAAATCTTTTCCTTAAATGCTCAAATCTTGACAAATAGAGAGCACATAAAAGGTGCCACTATCAGGTTTTTTTTTTGACACAGTGAAGTCTTCACTATGTTTTCCTGAATACTCATTGATTAATGTTTGCTATAATATTGTGTTCAACATCTTTTTTTAATTCCATATATAGCCACAGAATCTTAAAACTTATGTTGATCTCTACTTGAAGAGAGTGCACACAGGAGAAAATACGTATCCTGTCTCCATAACAATCCTGATAACCCAGTGCCCATGAACTCTTTCCCCTTCTGTAGCCTTGAATATCTATTCTTTTCTCATTTTCAATCCATATTTTGTGCCTCTTGGCATGCAGATTATTTGAGACTCAATTCCTATCATTTTCTTTCTAAATTTTTAAGATACAGTTTTGTTTGCCTTTGATCCAGGGTCACACGTCGTCTCATGCTGGCTTGTAATCAGCTGTGTGGCTAAGGTTGGCTTTGGATTCTATGCCCTACCTCTAGATATTGTTGACATTTAAACTCATGTGTAATCTATGAATTCTTCAATGAACTCTAATATTATTTCCTAACACTAAGGGGATGGATTTAATCCTCTTATTTTGTTTTTCTGTGCTTTGCCTGAATTTCTAATTTGCTACTCATATTTCTGTATTCACAAAGCTTGTCTTTAAAATTACTTTTGATATTTAAAGTCTAAGCAAAAAGACGTTCTGGACCACCATCTACCCCAAACTTGCCTAGAGATCCCTTGTCTCACAAATGATCCAACATGTCCATCAGTTTGTGCCAGAGAGAAGCTGATTCAATTTTGCATGTGGGCTATGCCTTCAGTTTGCTGAAAAATAAGATAATTGGATTAAGGCCCAGGGGAAAAAATTAATAGTAATGAAATATTTATACCTGTAAATATGAAAAACTTAATATATTCTTGGGTATTTTATATCCTAAGCTTGGTAAAAGGCTATGATGTTTCTTAATTGCCATCCTAGCAAATGTGAAAAATATTCACAACTACTGGGGAGGCCTTGAATGGTTTATGTACAATGCATTTACTTAATATGATCTGGGAAACCAGCTCTTAATGTAAAAAATGAAGGTTTAAGAAGTAGTTTTAAAAACACTCTTGTCCTTATTATACCATGACCCCTACACATCAATCTGTATGGCATTCTAAGATGTCTCTTCTGTTGGTGAACTATTGTACTCAAAATAAATCTATATGTCATTATCTTCATTAGGGTCTCTATTGCTGTGAAGAAATACCATGACCATGGCAACTCTTATAAGGAAAACATTTAATTGATTTGGCTTGCTTATAGTTTCAGAGGTTTAGTCTATTATCATCATGACAGGCAGCCAGTAGATGTGGTGCTGGAGTAGTAGTTGACAGTCCTCTATATCTTCCAGGCAACAGGAAGTTGCCTGACACACTGGGTGGTATCTTGAGCAAAGGAAACCACAAAGTCCACCTCCACAGTGACACATTTCCTTCAACATCTTAAGACCATACCCACTCCAACAAAACCACATTTCATAATAGTGCCACTCCCTATGTAATTATGGGGGGCAATTACTTTCAAACTACCACAGCCATGAATTGTAAGTTTTGTCTAATTTTTGCATTCCAATTTTTGATTGGTTGTTTGGTTTATTTGTGACAGGGTTTCAGATTTTAGACTCACTTGATGTGGGATGCCTTTCTGTATGCTGAGAATTGCCATTGGATAACAAAGAAACTGTTTTGGCCTAGGACAGGCCAGCTTATAGCCAGGCTGGAAACCCAAGCATAAATACAAGGGAAAGGGGATGGAGTCAGGAGAGATATATTCCAGTTGCCCAAGAAGAAATATATAATGGAGTATAGATAAGCCACAAGCCATGTGGCAAGATAGATAAATAGAAATGGGTAGAGGTAGCTAGCAATAAGCCTCAAACATAAGTCAAATAGTTGGTAACTAATATAAGCCTTAGTGTGCTTATTTGGAGTCAAGTGGCTGTGGGCAGGTCTAGACCTGGGAACTTGACTGAAACTGACAGGTCAGAAACTTCATACTACACTCACTCTGTAAAGGAAGTTGTCCTTGAACTCCTGATCTGCCTGCATCCACATTCTGAATGCTGAGATTATAAGAATGTGCCACCATACAAGGCTCAAATTATTCTGTAACTGATTTTTTTCATTGTGTGAATATGCTTTGTAGTGAAGAAATATTAAAATGATTTAGGAGAAATTGCATAGTTTTTAAGGAGAGGCCTAGCCACAGTAATCCCAAAACATTGAGACTTGGCACTTTAAAACACAGAGAAAGACAGATTTTTTTTTCTTTTTATAAAGCATTTAAAAATACATTTAGAAATATTTCCTCAAAAGAAATTATACTTCATAAGCCATTGATTTATTGAATAAGCATATTAGATTTAGGCTACAATAGGAGTCAGGCTAGAGAGTTCTAATGGGTAGTCTACCAGTGAGATTTATCAGGACACTCAGCTATTGATGGTTAAAGAACATGACTCTAACTATGTATACCCTTCGTCCTCTATGTCTTTGGTGTTCCTTCTGGGCACATAGGAAGGAATGGTTAGTTTAACTCTTATGACTGTAGATGTCAAGGAGATGCAACACTGAAGAGCTGAACATCAAACAAAGCTAATCTCCAAGCTTAACCGAGGATGACTCACAAAAACTGATCTTGTTTTTTTTTTTTTTTTTTTTTTTTTCCTGATTGAAATGTTGGTACATGCTGAATATGTAGACAATGAAGCTGGCATCTCCAGAACTATTGAGCAGGAAGATCTTTCAGGATGATCTTAACATGTGCTCCTGGATCACAATCCTGACAGGAACAATGACAATTTCTTGATAGATTTTTTTTCTGCTGGAGGAACAGTTGTCTGGAAGCATAAACAGTTAGCACTACAAACCTCCAGATCTAAGAGATTCAGAAATTCCATTAGGAAAATGGCCAAACTGATGCATAAGAACATGTTAAGTGTCCACTTCACCTGAAGTCATACTAAAAGCTTCTTAGGTTCCTTTAAAGGTTTGTTGTTTCTCTTCCCTGAACCACAGATCTCTTTGGTGCTGATTTAGATTCCTTTCTCAGGCACCTGGAATAATATTGTCAGCATCGGTTTTTTTTTTTTTTTTTTTTTTTTTTTTTTTTTTTTTTTTTTTTTTTTTTTTTTTTTTTTTTTTTTTTTTTTTTTTTTTTTTTTTTTTTTTTTTTTTTTTTTTTTTTTTTTTTTTTTTTTAATGGAGAACCACACATTTGAAAACTACCTATGTATCAGAGCCTTTCTCTCTTCCTCATATATAGATGATACTTGACTAATTCCAAAATTCTTTAGCCACCATTCTGTTCCCCTTTCAAAATTATGTAGCTATTTCTATGTGGTTCTGGAATTCATTACTGAACCAAACTGTGTTTCAAGATAGTTTCTCCTGTTTTGGATACATGTTAATGTGTTTCTGCTTTTTTCCCCTCCTGCCTTTCTCTTCATGTTGAGATACTTGCAAAAATCGTTGTTATACTTTGAATTATGAATTTCAAACAGTAATCTGTGCAATTCTATGCCTGTCTTGACCCTTGTCTGCTTCTGGAATCTTAAGCAGAAGCATTTCTATTTGAGCATTGTTCATTTCCTTTGGAGATCACTTCCATTTCCATTAAATTTTAGCCAACTTTAGTCTTTTTCTTAGAGTTATGAATAAGCATATTTACATTTAAAATTTGTCAGTTTGGCAATCAACAGTACTTAAGTTACTACTTTTAAAAAGCTTTGTAGAGGGGGTTGGAGAGATGGCTCAGTGGCTAGAGCACTGGTTTCTCTTCCAGAGGTTCTGAGTTCAATTCCCAGCAACTACATGGTGGCTCACAGTCATCTATAATGAGATCTGGTGCCCTCTTCTGGCCTGCAGACCTACATGCAGATAGAATACTATATACATAATAAATTTGTATATTTACTAAATCTTTAAATAAAAAATAAAAAGCTTTGTAGAAACTATTTTTTACTGTCTTCTTTATTTTAGAATATGTGGTATTTTGTGTCTGAATTTTTTCACTTTTCCTAATCTATCATCTTTGCTGCAAATGGCAGCATTTTACTCCTCTTAATGTTTGTAAATAATTTATATTTAATAATTTCTTTATAAGAATTTTCAATTGTTTATTTATCATGTGTGCATGCATATATATGTGTGTGAGTGTATGTGTGTATGTGTGTGTGAGTGTGTGTGTGTGTGTGTGTGTGTGTGTGTGTGTGTAGGAGAACAACCTGAGGGAATTAGTCATCAGCCTTGGCAATAAGCACCTATACTGACCTAGCCATCTCACTCACTTGGTGCATGATATCTTCTTTAGCCATTTAGCTGCTTGTGGGCACCTAGGCTGCTTCTTTATTTTGGCTGTTGTGGAAAGTTTCACAATAAACATGGGTATGTAGTTATTGGTTTTGCCTGCTGATGTCATTTTCTGTGGATCCCCCAGAAAGGGGGTAATTGGATCATATGGTAGCTCCACTTCTAGAGGTTTTAAGAAATCTCTATTGGTTTTTCACAATAGCTACATTATCTTACATCCCCTGCAGTGTACAGGGATTCTTCACTTTCTTACCAGCATATTTATTTTGTTTTGCTTTTTGATAATAACAATTTTAACTGGAGTGAGTTGAAATTTTACATTGCTTTTCCCTTATAGCTAATGATATTGAGAACGTTTTCATTTTCTTTTGGTAATTGTATATTCAGACAACCTCCCTATTTTAGCTGACTGTTTTATTAGTCACTTTTAAGCTTCCCTATATGTTTTGAATATTAACTCCTTGTCATATGCATAGCTGACAACTCTTTCCCCCCATCCTGCACCTTGTTTTGGCACTGTGCTCGTTTTTTGTTTTTGGTTTTTTTTTGTTTTTTTTTTTTTTTTTTTTTTTTTTTTTTTTTTTTTTTTTTTTTGTTTTTTTTTTTTTTTTTTTTTTTTTTTTTTTTTTTTTTTTTTTTTTTTGCTATGCAGAAGCCTTTTAATTTGATATAGTCTTATTTGTGGGTTTTGCTTTTGTTTCTTGTACTTTTGGAATCATGTCCAGAAAACTGCTGCCTGTGCCAATGTCTTAAAAGGGTTTGCTATGCTTTCTTCTAGTATTTTCATAGTTTCAGGCCTTTGATCCATTTTGAGTTGCTTTTTATATGAGGAGAACTAGTGGTCAAATTTCACCGTTTTCTATGTGGATATCCAGTTATTCATCATTTGTTAAAGAGACTGACCTTTTTTCATCATGTATTTTTTGCATTTGAGTAAGAAAACTTACCATTGCATAAGCTTATTAATGAGCACTCTATTTGTACACTGATGATTGTATCTTTTTTCTCTTTATGTCAGTACAACACTATTTTGGCTACTATGGGTCTGTAGTATACATTGAAACCAAGTATTTTTTAATATTTATTTTTATTTTATGTAAATTGGTGTTGTGTCTGCATTGTATAACTGTGTAAGGGTGTCAGATCTTGGAATTACAGACAGTTGTTAGCTTCCATGTAGATGCTGGGAATCAAACTCATGTCCTCCGGAAGAACAGTCAGTGCTGTTAAATGCTGATCCATCTCTCCAGCCGGAAACCAAGTATTCTAATGCCTTCTGTTTGATTACTTTTACTTAAGACTACCATGAATCTTTGAGTTTGTAGATGTTTTCTTTTAAGAAAGGTATTTTTTTCCTTTGATATGAATTTTAGGTTTTTTTCTTTGTCCCTAAAGAATATTACTGGTAGTTCAACATGGATCACATTGGATCTATAAGTTTCTTTGGGTAATACAGGCATTTATCAATATTAGTTTGTAAAAATGAAACTTATTTCCACTTATTTGTATCTTTGTCAGTTTTTTTCCCATACTTTGTAATTCCTGTTGTAGCATTGTAGCAGCCTTTTGCTTCCTAACTTAATTTCTAGGTATTTTATATTTGCTTTTTCAAGACCATTGCAAATGAAATACCTGTCCCAATCTCTTTTGTGGCAAATTTCTCTTACTGGCAAAGACCAGTAAGGTTAAAACAAATGTTTAAACAAAACAATATGAGAAAAAAATATTTTTCAGAATACTTTTGAGTTGTCTTGTGTTGACCATCTACTACTGGAAGTGTGGTTTGTGTACCAGTGAGACTTCCTTGGAAAAATGAATTCTTTCTTTCCAAGTGCTTAGTAACTGGAGATAGCTTCCTGACTGTGAATGAGAGCCCGTGTCTACTTCCCCATCTCAGCGCTGGGACTCTGCCTGGTTAGGGCCTGTGCAGGCCCTATGCATGCTGCTACAGTCTCTGTGAATTCACATAGGGTCCATTCCTGTTGTGTCTGGAAGACACCCTTCCCTTATTATCATTCATCCCCTCTGATTCTTGCAATCTTTTTGCCTCCCCTTGTACATTCTTCGCTAAGCTGTGATGGAGGATTTGATTCCATTTAGGACTGAATGTTTCAAGGTCTTTTACTCTCTTCACATTGTTTAGATGTAGATCTCTGTATTAGTTTCTATCTACTGCAGGAGAAAGCTTCTCTGATGATGACTGAACAAGACATTTTAGGTATAACAGAATGTTGTTAGGAGTTGTTTATTGCTATTCCTTTAGCAGAACAATAGCATTAGGTTTTCCTCAGGGTCCCTGACCTATCCAGTGTCAGGTTCTTGACCACCTAAACAGTGATAAGTATGGGTCCCATCTCATGGAGGGGATCTTAAATAAATAAGATATTGGTTGGCTACTCTCACATTTTTGCCGCTGTTGTACCAGTGTATAATGTAGGCAGGTAACTTTGTAGATTTCTGGGCTGGTGTTTCCCTTTTTCCTTTCGCGATGTGCAGAGAAATTTCCAGTACAATGAACACTGGTCAGTAAGGCTGCAGTGTCTAGGAAAGTACCAGTTTCACTTCTCTGTGTGCAGTGAGTTATATAGGTGTCACCCTCATCAATAAGGCCTTACTATAACTTTGTGAAGAGCAACCAATATCCTTAGAAATAGTTTGAGTGGTTTGGGGGTTTTCCAGAGGTCCCCTTTAGCCAACAACTCAATTAGATATAACCTCTTCCTGGTGTTAGCATTCAGGAATTTGTGTTATCAGGGTCCTAACAGAATATGTCATCAGCTACATCCCCTAGGTAGAACTCTTCTTGTGCACATGTGCTACATCCCTTTATAAAAAGCAAGCTTGCCCCACATCCTGCTTTCCTTTCTCCTCTGCTCTTACTTCCAGAGGCAGCGTCTGCTCCCCGTCCCTTCCTCCCAATAAACCTCCTACATGAGTTCTGTTGTATGGTATGACATTCCTCCTGCAGCCTTTACACTACAACATTCGTGCCAAGATTCTGGCAGGCTCTCATGGTGGTCTGTGGCAAGCTGGGATCCTGTTCCCAGTCTACCTGTTACAGCCTCGCTTTCCCACTAACTGAACACTGGGCCTTCTACACAACATCAGCAGTGATTGGTAAGTTTCCTTTCTGGTGTAAATGCTTCCCTAGATCTGTTGGAGTGATTGTTGATTATCCCTCACCCTCTGGTATTCTTGGAGGTGAAGGAACATTAAACCACAGTCTTTAAGGCTACAGTTGACCCTCTTGCAACACTCACCTCTGGCTATTTCCCGCAAGTGAGGCTTACCCTCTCAAGTGTAGTTTCTCATCTTCTGGCCCTGTCCACAAGCCCTGGTACCAGGCAACCACATCTCTCAGAGTCCTGGGCCCCTGTGCTTGTGTGATGACATACTGAACAGCTTGTGCCTACTCAGTCCTTGATCTCTGTTCTTTGTGTAACAGCTTGTACTCATTCTGATCCTCCCTGGATTCCTGGGACACTAGGAATTGCAGACCTTTATCTCATTTCTCTATCTCCCTCATGAGAACTGCATCCTCCATCACACTTCTAAGCTCCCCCTTGGGGATGCCTTTTGGAAAACCTCAGACCTCTCCACCTAGCACTTGATTTAAGGCCTTAACTTACTCACTTTTGCAATCTGGCCCCAATACCTCTAGAATATCAATCCAAATGGCCACTTGCCAGCACTTTATATCTTAATACTTTTGCAACTTCTGCCAGCAATCAGGTAAATGGAAGGTGGTGTCCTATGTCCAAGCTTTCTCTTATCTTCACTCCAAGTCTTCCCTCTGCTCTTTCCTGTTCCTCCACTCAGCTCCTGCAAGCTATGAAGCCTTTTAAGGTGCATGTTTCCTTTTCATTAAGTGAACATTTTCAAATAGAAAAACCCTGAAAACTTATACATCTAACTCTGCTTCTTTCATTAAAGAATTTCGTTATTGGTTTCTGCAGCCCCAGCAGTTACATTATCACCTGTTGCCAGGTGCCTTTCCATCACCTCCTATGCAACTTGTGCACTATTTAAAAGTGCCTGCCAGGCCCAGGTCTCCATCTTTGCCTAGTCTTTTATCTCTTGCTTCTCTTCCTCTTGTCTGCCCTCTCAAGTCTCCACTCCTACTCAGCCTTTCACTGTTTTACTCTCCCCTCTCTCAACAAGCCTCTTGCATTGACTCCGTTGCATGTGTCATGTTTGCTTATTAGCATACCTTGGCAGGGCCCACCAAAAGGTATCCACTTCATGCTGGGTCCTTGCCCACCTTCTCCACCCACAACAAATCTGCTTTCTCATTTCCCAACAGCTTTGCCTACCATTCATCATCAGCAATTGGGTCTCTGAGTCTAACCATTCCTCTGAGTCTAACCATTCCTCTAGTGGGACTCTTAGCCTGCCTTCTGGATTTCTTCAAGTCCTAGTATCAGGTGATTCTATCTCCCCTGTCAGACCCTGCTCTTGTGTGATGATGTACTGAATAGCTCGTGCCCATTTAATCTGATCCTCCCTGTATCCCTGGGATGCCAGGATATCCAGGTCTTTGGATCTTCTTCCTCTTTCTCATCCTTGGTAATTGTGTCATACACTTCCTCACTCCCATTGGAATGCCTTTTGGAGACCCACTGACCACTCCTTTCAAATTAAATCTGGCCTCAGTATATCTTGGACCAGGCAGCCAGGGAACTGAGAAAGAATTCTCAACTTTCTTTTTCTTGGCTCCAAGACCTACTTGTGTCTGACTGTTTTCCCTCTCAAAATGTCCTGTTTGTTTGTTGCAATATGGGGGTCAGAGATGGAGAGGCCAGCTTCCTCTTGCTCAGCATACACCAATTTTCTCTTTCTCTTTTCTTGTTCAACTCTTGTTCAATGTATGTGTGTGTGTGTGTGTGTGTGTGTGTGTGTGTGTGTGTGTGTGTGTGTGTGTGTGAGAGAGAGAGAGAGAGAGAGAGAGAGAGAAAACCTGGATTTAAATCTATGTGTGTGAATGTAAGCTCAATTCAACTCTGTGTATATGTGTAAGTAACTTAAATTCAACTATTGTTTAAGAAAACATGTTTTACACAGGAACCTCATGGCTCTCCTCCATCTTGGCTGATAACCTTGTCATGATGTAGGTAGCCACAGCCACAGGTTGGTAGTCTTACTAAGGTTAAAGCTTAAGTGGTGGTAATGAGAAAGTGATTTGAGATCTATGAAAGAATGAACCATGTTCCCGATTTCTCTTTCTTGCTATGCTTCTGTTATATTAAGACTCCAAAAGCTCATAGCTTCAAACTCAGGATTTTAAATATCTTTGTTGCTTTCCAATGATTCAATGTGTGAGTATACTGCTGTTTCAACAGGTAAATTTTAGTACAGATTATAAGCAGTCGGTATGCTAATGTTCTAAAGCTTACCTTTTGCAAACACAAAAAAAATTCTTGTAAGCTCCAGAGAGTCGACTTGAATCCACCTTGAACAGGTCAGATACATTCCAAACAAGTACTGTCAATTAACTGTCTAAGTTTCTCTATCTTTCTGGGGTCATGGGACTCTCCATCCTCAGGTATCATGACCCCTAGTTTCCCTCCTAAACTTGACTTTATCTTTTGCTTTGCCATCATCTTGCCAGGTCTAAGTGGTGCCAGACAGTCTCACAGAACCTGGACAGCAAAGTGAAACAGTCAGCCACGCCAGGACTTGGCTAGCATCCCGGCTGTCTCAGGTCCCCCAAAGATGCCAATGCCCCCAGGTCAGCAGGAAGCACTTTTGAGAACACAGCGTCCTCATTCTGGCCTTATCTGCTACCTCTTTCTATTTCTTCACCATCTTGTAATAAACAAAACAGAGAAATGTTTACATTCAGGCATTTACAGTGGCCTGCTATCAGGGTCCTGACAGAAAAACTGTCACAGCTTCTGTGTAGACATTTCCGTGTGCCTGAGCCACATCCCGCCTCTTGCTCTCTTACTGCTCTGCTCTCACATCTACAGGCCACTTCTAGATCCCTTCAATAACCCTTCCACGTGTGTTCTGTTATCTAGTGTGACTTCTCCTCTGTCACCTTTAAACTGTAATACCTGGCACTGAAAGTTTCACCTCGCAGAGAGATTGGGGCTTTGTCTCCTCCATTGTTTGGTGACTCCACCTACAAGTTTTCATGTCCGTATATATTAGGTAAGCTTATACTCTGGTATGTTTATATATGAGCCCTCCAATGGTCCTCAGTGTTAGCTGCACCTCCCTCCCTTCCCTCTCTGTCTTTCATCTCCCTTCCTCCTCTCTGTTCATTATTTTTGTTCCAGTCTTTCCCACTTTCTTATCTCTAACTATCTGTGCTATTTCTTATTCCATGGAAGACCCTTCCCTGCCCCCCCACTTTACTACTCTATATCTAATTCATATAGTTGTACTCATAGTAGTCTGCCTATTGAAGGCTTACGACGAGCTTATAACCACATATAGGCGAACACATACTTACTTGGTTTTTTAGAAAAAGAGGTTCAGAATTTTTTTGTTTCTAGTCCTATTCATTTACTTGAAAATTTCATGATTTCAGTTTTTAAATAGATGGATAATATTCTATTATGTGAATGTACTACATTCTCCTGATCCATTCATCTGTGGTAGATATTGTAGGCTTTTTCACATTTCTGGCTATTATGAACAGAGCAGCAATAAACATGGTTGAGCTTCTGGGTCTGCAATAAGAGTCCTTTAGGAGTATGACCAAGAGGGGAAAAGCTGGATCTTGTGGTAGATCTATTTCCAGCTTTTAAGGAATTGTCGCATTGATTTCCACAATGGCTATACAAGTTTTCAGTCCTATCAGCAATGGATGAGTGTTCCTCCCTAATCTTTGTCAGCATAACATGGCATTTGTTTCTACTGATCTTGGCCATTCTGACAGGTGTAAGAGGAAATCTCACAGTAGTTTTGTGTTTCTCTGATGACTAAGGTTGTTGACCATTTCCTTAAATGATTCTCAGCCATTTGTGTTACATTTTTTGAGAAATTTCTGTATAGTTTTCTATCCTATTTTAAACTTTTTGTTTTCTTGATATGCAGTTTTTTCTTAGTTCTTTATTTATTTTAGTTATTTACCCTCTATCAGAAAGGTCATTGTAAAAAGATGTTTTCCCATTCTGTAGGCTTCACTTTGTCCAAATAAGGTTGTTTTTTGTTTTGTTTTGATTTTTTATTGTTTCGTTTTTTGCTGTGCAGAAGCCTTTCAACTTTATTAGGTCCCATTTATTAAGTGTGGTTCTTAGTTCCTGCACTAATAGTGTTCTGTTCAGAAAATCTTTTTCTGTGCCAGTGAATTCATCACTATTCTCTGCCATGAGAATCAGCTCCCAGCAGGTCAGAGGAACTGGAGAGGAGCTGTGGAGTCAGCAAACAACAACAACAACAACTACTACTACTACTCTACCACACACACACACAGGGGCTTTATCTCAGGGGCAAAGTTTAATTCTTCCTTTTCTTGTTCTCTTTCTGTTTCTGGTTCTTCTGTTCTTTCTCTGCCCTGCTCTTCTATGCTGTTTTCCTTCTTCCCTGCTGCTCTCCTTCTATCTCTTTACTTTCCTTTTATCCATTTTATATTTTGTAAGACAAAAATTTCAACAATAGATTACATCACAACCACAAGTTACATATTTTCCCAAAACAAATTAAAATCTTTACACAGGAAGAAATGATATTATGATCACAAGTTACATGTTTTTCTTAGAAAACTCACTAGTAGTTAAACATTTTTGTTTGTATTAATTTTCTTAGCAGAACATCACCACAAAGCAATAATTCTTTGATGAACAAAGTTTTAGGCAGGTCAAGTATGTATCACCTAGTTCCTTTTGTATTGACAGGCAGCTATTTGTGGTTTCAGTGTGGTAGATTCCTATGCTATTTCTACTCTACAAAAACCTCAAAGGAGTGATAAGCTTACCATTTATTTTTTTCTCTACACACAATATGGTCATTTAGTTTCCTTTCACAACTTAATTTTTTCATGATGCACACCAAACCTATGATTCATTCTGTAAGTTACATAACCAAGGAACTCAGGTCTATAGTTGGGTAGAGGAGCATAATTGCTTTCTTTAATAACCAGCCTGTTTTACCACAGGTTGCATTCTTGGATTTATAATGAATCAAATGTCCTTGTTCTGGTTTTTCATCTTCTGTAAATCTTACATATAACAAAGGGGAAGGTGACTTCTAGCCTATTTTTGCCTTCTTTAAAAAAATCTCTTATTGGAGCAATTGGTAAAATAACTTAGACTGCTTTCCTAATCATCTTTTTCTGCCTTAACCACATGAATCTTTTAGGCTGCTTCAGAAAATTTAGTTAAATCATTGACCCAATTAAGCATCATTGCTCTTATAAAAATAATTTTCATTGTGATCTGCAAGTAAATTGCCCAGGGAGGAGTGGGATTTATCCAGGAAACAATCACACCATTCTACACACAGTGGAATCCTTTCATATAGTAATCACATCATGCCAAATACAGGAGGGCCATAGCACAGCATGTATGAGGAAGCACATCAGAAGCAAGGAGCATGCTGGATACAATCTCTCCAGGGCTTTGCACTTCCTGGCTACCATCTTAGACTTGTTATCTGATGGACTTCATTATGTGACCTCTATTGCAGTTCTTCTGACTTGGCCACTGATAGTTCTCTACTCTCTCTTTTTATTAGGTTCTGCGTATCTGGTTTCATGTTGAGGTCTTTGGTCCATTTGGAGTTGGGTCTTATACAAGGTGATATAAATCTATTTGAATGTTTCTACATGTAGCCATCCAGTTTGACTAACACCATTTGGTGAAGATGCTGTCTTTCCCTACAACCCCCAGTATGTATTTCTGGATTCTTTGCCAAAAATCAGTTATCCAAAGGTGTGTGGACTTTAATATATTTTTGCTGATTAACATGTCTTTTTATGTCAATAATATGCTATTTCTATTACCACAGATCTGTAGAACAACTTGAGACTAGAGATAGTGATAGTGATATTTCCTGCAGTTCATTTTATTATTCAGGATTGTTTTAGCATGTGTGTGTGTGTGTGTGTGTGTGTGTGTGTGTGTGTGTGTGTGTGTGTATTTCCATAGAAAGCTGAAAATTGTCTTTTAAGATCTTTGGAATTGGGTCAGGATTTTGATGGGACTGCAATGAATCTGTAGGTTGCTTTTGGTAGAATGGCCATTTTTCCTATGTTAATGAGCATTGAATTTTAGATTTTCTCCCAATAAGTCAAGAGTTGTTATAATGGGTCTTCCTTTATATGTTACTTGGTCTTTTCCCCTAAAGCTTTTGATATTTTTTTCTTTTCTTGTACATTTAATGTTTTGATAATTTTGTGACATGGGGATTTTTTTTTCTTTCTGGTCTTGTCTATTTGGTGCCTTTGTATGCTTCTTGTACATTTCAGTTAGGAAAATTTTATTCTATAATTTTGCTGAAAATGTTTTCTGTCCCTTTGATCTGACTTTTTTTCTTTCTCCTATTCCTATTATTAGTGAAATTGGTCCTTTCATAGAGTTGCAGGTTTCCTGGTGTTCTGTGCTTGGATTTATTTATTTATTTATTTATTTATTTATTTATTTATTTAAGATTTTACATTTTCATTGGCCAAGAAACAGAATTCTTTTCTCTTACCTTCAACAACTGATATTCTCTCTCTCATCTCATGTTCTGTGGGTGAGGCTTATCTCTGAAGTTTTTTTGTTTGACGTTCCTAATTTTTTTGTTTCCAATTTTATCTCAGTTTGGGCTTCCTTTAGTGATTCTGTCTTACTTCAGTGCTTTCACTATTTCACCCCATTGCTTATGTTTTCACAGACTTCACTAAGGAATTCATTTAAATTCCCTTTAAGGTCCTTGAGCATATTCATAATTG
Organism: Sigmodon hispidus; assembly: GCA_004025045.1. Taxonomy (NCBI): domain Eukaryota; kingdom Metazoa; phylum Chordata; class Mammalia; order Rodentia; family Cricetidae; genus Sigmodon; species Sigmodon hispidus. Next base: position 67,964 of record PVIH01005201.1, read on the forward strand.
CTATTTTGAAGTCCTTGTCTTGTGCTTCAGTTATATTACATTTCTCAGGATACCTGGGTGTTATTCATACTATCCTGGATGTTAATGATTATGCTTTTGCAATTATGTTTAGGCACCTGTGGTTGGGATGATTAAGACAATTTTAGGTGTTGATATCTAGTTTTATTTTTGTTGGTTGTGTGTTACATTCCTTGGTTTCCATTGCTGTCTCTGGAGTTTAGGAAAGTTTAATTGCTGTCACTTGGTTAGGGATGCTCTGGCAGGTCAGTGGGTGGCAGAGAGAAGTAGGGCTAGCTTAGGAGAAAAGGCTGAGAAGGGTTTAAGGAAATCCTATTCACATCCAGCTGCAGGGTTCCTAAGGAGCTGGAGGTGTAGTGGGATAAAAGGATCTTTCCTACAAATAGGTACAGTAATGAATTGTCTGTAGAGAAAAAAATGAAAGGACTAGGGAAATCCTGGGTCTGATCCAAGAATGGGAGGCTCCGGTTATGGAGCTGAGTAGGAGGAGGGGCATCTGTAAGAAGACTGGCTGTGCTGTGGGTCAGGAAGGAGGACAGGAAGGATAGTGAATTCTCTTACCTGAGTCTTTGCCAGATGTGGCCACTGGTGGTCCCCTGAGGAAGTGTTGGTAGATATAGGCAGCCGACCTAAAGGGATGGGGAAACTTGCTCAGCTACAAGACCTCCTGGAGTTTTTAAAGAGTGATTAGAGAGAAAGGAGGCAAGGTCCTATCAGCCCTCTATTACAGGGTTGGGGAACTGGCACCCATTGTTACAATCTTCCTCCTCATTATTGCTTCTGCCATACCCCACATGTTTTTTTATGCTGTCTTTCCCTTTCTCATTTAATAAAAAAAGTGTTAAATTTCCCCTGTCCCTTCTCCAATGATTCACTTTTGACTCAAAAACACATTGTTCAATCTTTGTATATTGATATGATTTTTCTTGCTGTTAGCTTTTAGTTTCATTTCAGAAAAGGCAGATGTGTTTCACATTTCTTAAATGTGTTGCTTTTCATGCCCTGATACATGTCTTGTTCTGCAGAAAAGTAGGAAATTCATAGAAAAGCAGAAATACTTTTGAAATGGTTTTATTTCAGATCAAGTGGAAAAACAAAACCAGAATCCCAGAAGGACCGTTCAAAGTTCCTTCAAGGCCATGAATGGGAAACTTGCACTACAAAACAACTCAGAACCAAAGTTTGTGTTCAATAAAAAAGCCAAGTACTTTACAGACTTTAAGCATAGCTAATAACAAAACCACTGTCAATAACTGTATAATAATATTTGACCCTGATAAAACAGACCCTCTAGTAAATGTGGATTACTACCTAGTGCTGCACTAGAGAATTTAACAGAGGTGGCCTGCTGGCTCAGGTCTGTGATCCTAGCTCTCCAGGAGGATTATAAACTCAAGGCCAACCTCAGCAACTCAGCAAGACTTTCTTCATAAAATAAAATAAAATAAAATAAAATAAAATAAAATAATAAAATGATAAATGTAATGCTAGGGTTTAGTCCTCAATATTGTAAAAAAATAAAAATAAAAACAAGCAAGAGTAGAGTTCTTATCAATAACCCACATTCACCCAGACATTAATGTCATTAAATCATTGGTATATTTTGTATATTCATCCATGTTGAACTCTTGGATGTTTTATACTTTGAATCATGCATATATACAGAAATCTGTGGTAAAAGCATATTTTGCTAATTACAATGATTGAAAGAACATTCCAGTGACATTTACACAAGGCAGAATCTTTTCAAGGAGTTACCCTCCTTACAAACATTCTTGGATGTTCTTTATGTTGGCACACTGAACTGCAGAATTCTAAGCACATTTCCAAACAAACTCCCTCATGACCAGACATGACCAGGCTAAGATGGCCTCTGGAGTCTCTGCAATGGCATCAGTTTTCTGTAATGACTGCTTTAAGAAATGTCAATGCCACCAGAGATTTCACTGTGCCAACTAAAACATCAAACTAGGCATCCAACCTGCTGAGCTTCATTAAGGCAATTTGTCTTTAGAAAGTCTGCAATTTGCCTGCTGCTTAGCTTCTGAATTTACCCCTGAAACTGGAGTGGCCTCAGTGAATAGTGTTCCTCTCATTTTCATGTATGGGAGCTCTGGCCTCAGGGTTCCTAGGCTGGGATTATGTAGCTTAATGTGGCAACTGCAAAATTTTGGTAACAGAAAAATGTTCCTGCATTCTCAACCAAAATGAATTCAAGAACAATTGCATAATCAATCCAAGGGGCTCTGACAGTGACCATGCAGGTTACACTGTAATATTCGTTTGGAGTCTTGCCCTGAGCACATAACATGCAGCTTGCACTGTTCATATGTCCTGCTCATCATGCCAGTGAATGCTAATTTTAGACTATTGTCTGTTTTAAAATTTACAGTGTTTTTTATTATGCATATAAAGTCTTTTGCTCTTATGGAAATATAACTTAATTATTGAAAGGAAAGGCTTTGTATTTTCATTTGGCCATCTCTCAAATGCAAATAGCAGGTTAATATCTATCAATATTACATATATCTATGATAGTATTATATTAAAATTTTGATATTAAAAATTGTTGTTTGAGTTACAGACTCAATGAAAATCAATAGGTAAATTTTGGTTTGGGATTAGAATAGAATTCCCCAAAACCTTTAAAGTGACCCCAAACTAACTTTTGTAATTTTTACTATAGATTTATGTGAAGCAGTATTCCCAACAGGCTTGATGATAAAAATATTTGTAAACTCTGGAAAATGTTGAAGAAGCTCCATGTCCTGCTGTATCAAATGTTGAGCCAAGATTTAATTATCTGTGTGAATACAAACAGGCACATTCATCTCACTAGTATGCAAATTTGCTTTTGTTTCTAATAAATGATAAAATTGTATGTATGCAAGGAATTGTTTTAAAATACATTTCTTTATAATTTCTTATCAGTAAATGTTTGGTTTGTATGCCTATTTTATATGCCTGTGTATCTGGAGTTGCATGAAATTTCCCAAGCAAAAGAGGGGGTCGAGTGAAGGTTTAAAAAGCTTTACAGAGTGGCTACATTTGAAGATAAGGCTACTGAGGAAATATTGTAAGCTATATAAGGTCATCCCAGAAGGTCTTAATTTGGAAGAAGTGGTGTTCTTGCGGAAGATTCTTAGACTCCAGGAAGTCCATGAGAGCATATCACAGGAAGATTGCTGTGGGAAAGTAAGGAGGACAGCTTGTACCAGACACTGAGTCACTAGAACTCTGCTCTTGGAATTCTAGTTGGCAGAACCATGAGATGTCTAATGTCATATCATCCAGGACGTACTGGATCTCACTGAACTAAAACGATAAATTTTGTTTTTTAACACACCCATTCTTTGGCACTTTGCTGTGATAACTCTGGCCAACTGATACACACAAGAGGGCAGCAACAACTCCTTTTCTCTTTCCAGTTTCCAGAGAGGGTAAGGACCAAACTTCAGCCTTAAGGCAGCCTTTCTCTGGCCTCATCACTGCTTCCAGATGTTAAGAACTGAGGAACTTCGGGCTCTGGGGTAAGTACCAGTGAGCCCAGATGTCCTGGTCATGTGGAACCAAATTCCTCTAACATTCACAGAGTTTCTTGCTGGCATATGTCATCATTATAATAGTCACCATCTTTTTGTCTGAGAGAAGCAGAGTTCTACTACACTGGGTCTTCCTCACTATTGTGTTAATTATTGAATAAAATTCTATCTTAACCACTTTGATGTCTGCTGTTATTTTTTTCTTCAGCACTAACTTTATGGAAAGGTCTGCATTGCATTCCCAATGATATAGCTAGTTGAGTTCAATCTTTTGCTTTCTTTTTCTGTGTGTGTCAAAGAAAGATAGAGATAAATAGATAGATGATAGAAGTCAGACAGATAGATGATAGATCAATAATACGTGTGCATGTAAGAGAGACAGATAGATAGTGTAAGACAGATAGACAGACAGACAAATAATAGATGATAGACAGATAGATTGTGTGTATAAGACAGACAGATAAGTAGGGAATGTGTATAAGACAGACAGACAGATAGATAGACAGACAGAAAGACAGGTAGATAGCATTGCATGTGTGTTCTTTAATATAGAGATTGGAATTTGGTACATGGAGGATCAGGTAAGGAGAAAAGCATGACCAGAGTGTGGATACAAACTCTGAGGATGCTTACAGTCATTGATCATTTGAACTGCTTAGGGGAGTAGAAGAATATTGTCTTTAATTCATTCCATTTATATTAAAGAAACTCTCAACCCCCTACACCCATAAAATCCACTCACATATAGAACTCCTAGGATGGAAAAACATGGAAATTATCTTCCAAAGGGTTGTCTCACTATCTATTCAAATTAGTAATGTGTTACAACCTGTAGTGTGTCAGGTGGTTCATTTATGTGTGATGTTCAATGTGTTGGTAATATCTCATTAATTATTATATTTCATAGACTCTCTTACATAAATAGTGTCTTTTGCTTTAGTGTATTTTACACATCAATTGCATCTTCCATTGAATTCACAGAACAATAAATTTTGTACATTTGTCCTTATAGTTACTTTTAGTCGTATTTCATAGACACTATTTATGAATGGGAATGAAATGATGAATTAAGTGAACAAATAGTGAACAAAGGCACAGATTTTATAATCAGAGAAATCATAGTGTGAAATACAAGAAAGTAAAGGCCCAGAATGCTTAATAAGTTTGCAAAGTACTGGAACAATATTATGATTAATTTTATGAGTCAAGTTGATTTAGCCACAGTAACCAAACACATAGTTAAACAACATTCTAGTTTGTCACTGAAGGAATTCTTAAGTGGGATATAGCATATAGATTATTCTATCTGTGGGTAGGCGTCATCTAGTTCGCTGGAAACCTGAAAAGGGCAGGTCTCCTTTTATCTTCTTGTCCTCATTATATTTATTTTGAAAAGCATTGATGCCGAACTAACCATAGTTCCCATCTTTTTATTGTTGCACAATACTTGGTTGCATGTCAATTTATTAGCCTATTCATCTGTCACTAGACATTTAGGTTGTTTTCAACATGGGACAATTATGAGTAAAGCTGCTATGAACATTTGTAAAATAAATAAAATATAAAATAAAATAAAACAAGATGGGCTTTCTCCAGAAAATGAATTCTGCCAACAAATAGGCTTTAGATTATTAAAATCTACCCTTTCCCTGAGTTTGCAGCCTGATAGCCTACTTTGCAGAATCTGCTGTCCTTCCTGATCACATGATCTCATTCCAATCCAATATCATAATATAGACCTTCCTCTCTCTTTTCTCTTCCTCCTCCCTCTTTTGCTCCCATTTCCTGCTCTTAAACCTAGTCAGGCTATTTCTTTATTTCATTCTCTGTGTTTCTCTGGAAATCCTCCAATACAGAAAAAGTCTATAAAATGGGCAAATTTGTTTCATCCCACTAATACAGTTCTTGCTCTGCCAAGGAAAAGCAGAGCTTATTATAAAGAAGACACCTAAGGCCTAGGAGTATAGCTCAGTTGGTTGGCTGAGTACTTGCCCTGCATGCTCAAAGTGCAGAGTCTGATCCTCAGCATTGCATAATCCAGTTATAGTGGATCATGGCTATAATGCCAGCACATAGGTGGTAGAGGTATAGGGGCAGACATTTCAAGTTCTTCTTGGCTATGTTGTGGATCTGAGGTCAATGTTGGATACACAAAGCTACCTTTAAAACTTTCTAAAGAAAAATGAAACACTTGGTAGTTTCACTTAATTTCCTAAAACCAGAAAAGAAACATTCCTGATTTTTTAGGTTCTGATCAACTATCATGGAGATCAACAGGTCTAAAATCTTCCTATCATAATTACAAGATTAAATTCACACACACCTCTCAGTCTTCCAGTCCAAGGAGAAATTAAAGTATTGTTTGGTTTTGCCAGAAATTCATTTTTCCCCCAGGGCTGAAAATTCTTACAGATGTTTGTTTTCTAATTTTATCATTTCCCACTTGCATTTTGGCATTAGGCCATAATTATAATTAAACCTGGCTTCACTAATCCCAAGGGAGTGAGCAGGTGAGACATACAAGCTTGGAACTTGACACCACTTGCCAACATGATGATGAATACTTCCGGGGGGGAAGAGGCAAGCACTAAAAAATATCCCATCCCATGGTGCTTTCCCTACAGTAAAGATAATGTCCATGCACAACACTGTAAATCCTTTGACCATTTCTTCAGTGATCCATTTATTTCTTCCTTTGTGCACTGACACATACTAGCCTCTGACCAGAAGTAAGGTAGCAAGACAACTCTCAGTTTTCAATGAGGCTCAAGAACAAGAAAGCAGGAGAGACATGGTGAGCTTGTACAAGAGTATTATGGGTACTGTCATGGAAGTCCATGTCTCACATAGCAAATGTATATATTGCAGATCAGTTTCTCGTTTTCATACAGAGGGAAGTGTTAGCTTTAGCTGGCATATCCAAAGATATTTCTGATTAGAACTGGTAGGTCAAAAGGAATGGCTGGCCAGCTATGCAGCTATAATCTCAGCACTAAGGAAGCTGAGGCTAGCCTGGGATAAATACAGAGTTTCTGTTTTGAAAGAGCCAAATATAAAATTTTTAGGAAAAATGAATGAAAATGTTCCAAGTATTTAAATTCATTACAATATCTTTTCTACCACAGAATTTAAAAACTTCTTTTCTGACTTGTAAGCTTTCCACTTGACCTGGAACACCACTGGTGACAGTCTATCCACTCTCTTGATATTGTCCATTTGCTATTTCATCAAAACATTTAAAACCATTTGTAGCCTTTATGTCAACACAGGTTCAGATAGAGATCTTAAACAATTTATGCACGGGAACTATGGGCAAAACATGGCATGTAAATGATACAATTCTGGTGCTAAATTGCTCTTGCCCGCAGCTCCATATACTCCAAGGCTGTCATGACTGCAGGTGATGGACCCCAGTTGCCTGCCTACCCATTTCTCAAAAGAATCATTCTCGGAAGGATGACAGTCACCTCTCATTCAGATTACTACAGCCTACAGAAAACAGGTAGGGTATGAAAACTCAACACCTCATTTCAAGGAGGAAGAGCCTTTGTGATGGAATGTATGTGCCACTGCACCCCCATGCTTGTTGATCAGGCTCAAATTATCCTTCGCCTAAGATCATGTCTTATTCATTCTTTCTCCCTCCTTTCTGAGTTTCTCTTCATGCCAGAGATGTTTGCTTTGAAGAGCATCCCTCCCAATGAATTCTATGTGGATGGATCTTTTTCTCAGGGCCCTGCAGTCCATTCACTGTGCTTACTGCTTATATCCAAAATAAAGAAAGAAAGAAGTAGATAGAACAAATTTCCCATTACAGACAAGAGATAAGGGCAGAACAAACAGGACTGAAAAAAAAGTTGAGAGTGACTGAGAGGGCACAAGTGACACATTGTCAATGCAAATGAAAAGATTATTTTATAGTCTTTCACCTTAACATAAGATTATAAACAAAGTGATAACATACACAAAGCAAGCCAAATGTACTCATCTTCTGCCAGTTTCGGTTGGCCATACTACAGAAGAACATTTGCAACTCTCTCAGCTCTCTGTCAGTAAACATTAAACAGATCAGAGTTCTGACGAGACATCAAGTAATAGCTGCTATAATAATGAAAAGAACTAAAGTAGAAATTTGTTTCAGTTTTATAAACAACCCTCCTGGCTCCAGTCCATTGTCAGACTGTTTGGAATGCCTACAGGGGACTGTGGAGGCTTGGGTCTTGTTTCCTCTGACTGCTGCAGCCATTCTTGACAGGGCAAAGATGATGCAAAACAGGGCAATTGGTTTGGGTACTAGTTAATTTTTTTTTAAAGCATATTAGTTAGCATCTAGAATGTATAAATAACTTAAAAATGAACATCATGAAAATAAATAAGCCAATGAAAAATGGAGCACAGAACTAGACAGAACATTCTCAAAAGATGGCCAAGAAAGACTTTGAAAATGTTCAACATCCTTTGACATCAGGGAAATGCAAATTAAAACTACTTTGAGATTTTATCTTATCCCTATGAAAATGGCCAAGATAATAAAACAAATGACAGCAGATGCTGGCAAGGATACTGGGAAAGGGGACACTTATTCTTTTCTGGTGGGAATGAAAACCGGTAGAGCTTCTATGGAAATCAGCTCAACTCTCAACAGAGAAGCTTTCTAATTAAAACAGAGATCTACAACTAGACAAGGGCAGAGACTAATCAGCTATGAAATATTTAGCTCCAAATGGATTGTCTTGATTATATTCTCCCCTCAAGGCTCAGGGATCTGTGTGTGGAAGACATGGGAAAATTGTTAAGAGTCAGAGGTGGTGGATGATTCCAAGATAAAGCAAGACTAACAACAGAAGAACTCACAGAGACTATGACAGTATACCAAAGACTTGTACAAGTGTAAGCCAGACAAAAATCCCAGCAAGGAGAAGGGGAAATAAGCAGAAAGTTCCACTTCTAACCAAGCAACCATTTGCAAACAATAGCTTCTATAGAGGGAAAATGAGTTTTCCTCAATGGATTGGCACTGGATACATCCAGAGTAGTCCATATGTGCAAGAGAAGTTGATCAACACAAAAATGAATCAACTGTTTTGTTGTTAATGATTTACTTTTATTTGTTGGTTTTGTTCTTGTTTTAAGAGAGAAAATGTCAAATTTGATAAATAAGGAGAAAAAACAGCATGATTAAAATATACTACATGAAAAATTTCTAAAGTATATTTATTTTATTGGCATTTTCATTAAAATTTTAATGCATTTTAAATAAAAATATAATTGTATCACTTTCCCTCTCCCCTTTACCTGCTCCACATCTCCTCCCTCCAATTTATTTCAGGTATCCTCTCTGAAATTGACATCTTCTTCTTCCCTAATTATTATTGACACACACACACACACATATATATATATATATATGCACAAATATACAACCTACTGAGTTTATTTTTGTTGCATGTGTGTATGGTTTCAGGGTTGACTATTTGTATTGAACAGTGAGGAGACTCATCCCTCAGCAGTCATCAGTTACCTGTAGTCCCTAATCCGGCAATGGGACATCATAGGATTATCTTGCTTCTGCATCATCATGTCTATTCATATTGCCATTGTTCAGAATTTGTTTATACAGCCATTTTTGTAAACACTGTCTCACAAAAGCCTTTGGGATATTCTGATATTCTGGTTTTCAGTCTTTCAGCTCCCTCTTCTGTGATGGTCCTCTAGCCGTAGATGCAGGAGTTGTGATGTAGATGTATCCCATTGGTATGGGGCCACTATGATCCACTGGTCTCTGCACTGAGTCCAGGTATGGTTTTCTGTGGTGGTCTCCATTGTAAAGAGAAGCCTCCTTGAGGAGAGGTCATAGTGACACTGCAGTATGATAGGACTTATAATGTAGTTAAGAATTACACTCATCTAGCAAAGGGGAAATAGTGGAGAGTGCTTCCCTTCCTTGGCAGCTTGCATAGACTTTTCTGGTACCATGATCACTAGACTTCAGGAAAGAGGATTTCAAATGCAGCTTAAATTATTTGAGTTCTGTGTCCTAATGATATGGTGTCATCCACAATAGTAGCTCACTGTCACCCTCTGAAAGGTAACCATGAGCAGTAGCAATAGTTTATATTGCTTTGAAATTCATTTGCATCATAGGACATTTCTTATGTCTGATCCTGGGTTTCTGGTTAATCAGTAGTTCTTGTAAGGAGTGAACAGAAATGAGTGAAAAGATCTGGTCTTACTGACTTCCACTGTTCACTCTCTGAGTAGTGGTAGACTGAAAACCCAGAATGGGATTTGAAATCTTTGTGTTTTAAAAAGAATGAAGAAAATGTTGAATGTGTTAGTTATTAAATGACTAGATTAAAAAAGAATAACATAAGGACTTCACTGCAACTATTTCTGCACCCTGGAAATGAGAGTGGGGGGTCAAGAAGGATGAAATTACACAAGTTTAATGAAATTTTCACCTCATACTTTTCTGTTTAGCCTGATACTGTAACCCATGGCCTATATTTAAATGGCACACAGCTGCAAAAATGATATAAATGAATTAAGACACAATATCTGTGACATTAAATATGGCAGCATAAATTCTTTTTTAATTTTTATTGTTTTTTGAAAATCATTATCAAACTTTATATAAAAAAGCAAAACATTCAGGATAGCTAAAAAAAAAGAAAAAAAAAACAAAAACAAAAACAAAAAAAACTCATACAGTAATAAAACTTCTCTTTTCTCTAAAATACATGAGACATAAAAAATAAAAATCTAAAGCTCCTCAAGCCAGGTTAGGCTCAGCTACAGTTGAAGAAAGCTCAGTAGGTCACAGTTAATGCCCTTGGATGGACTATGGCCACCACAGATTCCTGATAAGCAATTTTTCTACAGTCAAACCAGAAGGTTTTTGTTTAGTTGGTTTGTGTGTGTGTGTGTGTGTGTGTGTGTGTGTTTGTGTTTGTGTTTTAAATCACTTTATTCACCCATCATCTTTCAATGAAATAACAATGTTTTTGCGTAAAGTCCACTAATGAGTGAGTACATCCCCTTCAGGGTTTGTGAGACCTCGCTCAGGGGGATATTCTCCAAATTCATCCATTTGCCTGTGAATTTTAGTATATCATTTTTTCCCTTATTGCTGCATAATATTCCATTGTGTAGCTGTACAACAGTTTGTTAATCCATTCCTCAGTTGAGGGGCATCTAGGTTGTTTCCAGGTTCTTGCTATTATGAATAATGACAGCATAAATTCTTAAAGGTTATTTTAGGATAGATTAAATTTCATGCCATGGAGTCAGATTTGAGCATCTGCAAGTGGGATTCCATTTTGAGAGGGCAAGTTGGTCTGTTTCTGTGCCTGGGGGTGGCGCCAAAGAGAAGCATTTGTATAGCTGATTTACTACCTTGTGGGTAAAATTTGCATCTATTGACCCTCCCACCCCCAAATTCAACTATGAGGAGAGTGTATATGTTAACAAAAATGGCAATAATGGAAAAGCAAAGAACTCCAAGAGAAAAAAAAGACACTTAGAACTGGGCCTCAAGTTTAGAGAAGAGAGTTATTACACTGTTCCCATATGAATATTTCAGAGCAAGGGAACACTGTGCTCAGCATCCTATTTCAGGACTATTATTGGTTGAAACTGGGAGAAATCAGGGCACAAATCCCTTAATTAATCATAGAAGTTTCCAGGAGGCATCTTAGAGAATTCTTGTCAGTACCAGGCCTAGAGTGAACTGCATGGTCACTACCAGAGACACAACCACATCCTTTAGTTGTGAATGTTAACAGGAAAGGGAAGCAGACATAGCCATGGTTGCACCTCACCATCAGCATCTTCCACAGACAAAGGAGAGGCTTGGAGATGAAACTTAACATTTTTCCTAACAAGTAGATGATGGTCAGGAAAAGGACAAATTAGAACTAGCAAAATCAGCTTGTAGCCAGTTTTGAGAAAAGAGGGGGCACAAAAGTGAAGAAATAATCCCTGAGAGATGTCCTATGTCACAAGACATGGTCACTAGATGTGAGCGATAAGAAGATGCAGACTCTCAAGAATCTGACCGGGAGGAAAAAACAAAACAAAACAAAAGGAGAAAGTTGAGGATAGAGTATGTATTAATTTTATTGATATGTATTAATTTTACAAAACAGTGTGTTTTGTTATGATGCTTTCATCTTAATACTCTGATCATGTCTTCCATCCATTATGAATACCTATCTTCTTTCTTCTCCTTGCCAGCCCCCAGCCTATTGGTCAACAGACCCCTTAAACTCCCATGACTATTTTTTTTTAAGGTCTTTTCCATTTACATTGTTTCTTTCTCTTTTGAAACATATTTTTACCTTCTCATGGTCTCCGTTTCGCAATTTCATACTTCTCCACACATATACACACATAATTTAAGTTTAGGTTTTCTATGTGAGAGAAAATTAGTTATTTGTCTAAGTCTGGTTTGTTTGATTCAGAATAATAATTTCAAGTTCCATCCATTTTTCTTGTAATTTAACATAACTTCATTAATCTTTAAGGGTGAGTAAAAAGCTACTGAGTGTATGTAGCACATTTTTTATTGTAGTTTTAAAATTTAATATGTGTTTACTGTATTTATAGCACTTTACTCTCCTTCTATTCCTTCTCCTGTGTTCCCCTACTCCTTCTCAAACTCATGAACTTTCTTACCTATTATTGCTATGTATATGATTAAATATGTAAATAGTCTGCTGAGTTCATTTAAGTGAACTTAAATGTAATATATAATTTATATATTTAAATTATATATATTTATATATATTATATATAATATATAATTATATTATATATTACAAAATACACATTACATATTTTTTAGGGATGAAAACTTAGTATTAGATAACCATTTAGAGAGCTCGTCCATGGGAAGGCTGATTCTCTGTCTCACCACAGTCATTAATTTCCTACAGCTCTTCCTCTAGGGGTGAGTCAATGTGAGGGTTATTCTATGCAACATATTATCTTTATCTAGTAAGTATAGTAAAACAATAAACATGATGTGCAAGTGTCTTTGTGTTGAGTCCTGAATATATACTTGGAAATGGTAAATGAATCATATGATAATTCAATTTTTAATATCTTAGAAACTTCTAACTCATTTCTATAGTGGTTATACAAATTTCCACACATACCTCCTTACTTTATTTCCTTGATTACATTTTTTTTTTATTGTTGGTGGCATTCTAACTAGGGTAAAACAGAATTGTAATGTAGCTTTAGTTTGCAGTTTCCTGATAGCCAAGGTTGTTAAAATGTTTTCAAGTACTTATTGTCCATTTGTATTTCTCCTTCTGAAAACTATCAATTTAATTCACTAACTCATATATTGATTAAAGGTACTCTTTGGTGTTTAGTATTTGGAGTTTTTTATATGTTCTAAATATTAACTCTATCTGCTATCCAGTTGTGTATGCTGTGAATACTATTGGATAATAAAGGAATTGTTTTGGCCTGTGGCAGAGCAGCTTAGAAGCAGGCAGGAAATCCAAGCACAGATACACAACAAAAAGGGCGAAGTCATGGGAGACACAATCCAGCTGCCTAAGAAGCAATATGTAATGGAGCGCAGGTAAGCCATGACCCACATGGCAAGGCAGACTAATAGAAATGGGCTGAGTTAATATGTGAGAGCTAGCTAGCAATAAGCCTGAGCTATAGGCCAAACAGCCTGTAATTAATATAAGCTTTTGTGTGATTGTGTGGGACCATGTGGGGCTGTGGATCAAAACTTTGACTAGGCCAGGCTGTGGGCAGGAGAGAATCATTTGGACTGGGGAGCTAGGCTGGGCCAGAAATTTCGTACAAGAGCCTCATGATCAAATAAGGGAAAGGCATGAATAGGCCTTGAAATGGAAGAGCCATGGGTTAGAGCATGTGCTTGCTTTCCCCACCACAACAGAGGTCTGTCGGTACTTTGCCTTAAGGGACAGACTGCTGGAGGCGCGGCCTGATTTTCCTAGGCTCTTGTGTCTGAACTGAAATGTAAAGTCCATGCTCTAACATTGGATCTGAGCCAGGTCCATGCTGGTCTCCAAGACTGACAAGTGTGTAAGTGTGTAAGTGTGTGTGTGTGTGTGTGTGTGTGTATGTGTGATGTGTAAAACCATGTGTGAGGGTTTCAGTTTTTATAATATAGTATCAGAGATCTCTCTGTTACCTAAACTACATGCTCTAATTCAGTTTCGGATTTTCCAAAATGGATTTTTTGGTTTTCTGAGTCAAGTTATCCATCTAATGCTACTCAACTCAAAAGCTCAACTGCTGATAGCACAGACTCCAACATTAATCATTAAAAACATTTCCAGTGGTGACTCTAGAAACTCCAGACAACTTGATTAAAAATGGTCTATTGTCACTATAAATTAGCCTACCCTGGACACATGTATGTCCTTTTATGTCTGGTTTAATCTCATTTTATGCCTGATCTTTAAAAGTTATCTATCCTATTACTTTTTTACTGGCAGATTTCAATGTGATATATAAATATTAATTTATTCTCCAAAAGTATGTCAAATTATTTTATTTTTAATCAGTATTTAGATATCAAAACAGTTATTCATTTTAATGTAAAATTTCTTATAGCAAAATATATACTTGATGAGTTGAAAAATGCAACCATGTGTCTGGGTCAGTCTGTCCGGTGACTGTATGTGCTGCCCCTGTGAGTTCTCTTATAGCTTATTCTTATTAGAAGTCTCCATAGACGGACCAGTTTTTCCACTGTAGATACTATTAGCCAGCATTTACTTGTGTTCTTAAATGGCGCTTCTGTCTTAATAGAATTCTGTAACTTGTTCATTTTAGGCATGTTTGCTGACATCATTAAACTCCACCTCCCTCTTATCTTTCATTTTTAACTTGACATTCTTTGATTGGTTTCCCCTTCTTCTGCCAACGGCCACCTCTCTTCCTCTTCAGTCCATTGAAGTGTTATATAGTCTCATTTTGTTCTGAGTAGTCAACTGTTTCTTTTCTGTAATTAATTGCACATTTCTCTACTATAGTTCAGTCTCTATCTAACTATATTCTATGGCTGGAGAAGAGAATTGGGGCACCCCAAAGTCCCACTTTCTTCACTAAGCCATTTTCTGTCTTTTCCTGTCATCATATTTTCAAGTTTCAGCCAAGTTAAGCAAAATGTATTCAGATGTCACAATAAATTATAGTAATTTCTTTGGTTGGCATGCATTCCTGAATCCTACATCAAGTTTAAGAAAAACTCTTTTTCTTTCTGGTATATATAGAAATAATCTTTTCCTTTCTGGTGCATATATTCATGTTCAAGTTATCCTTACAAAAATTCTTCCAGTGTTAAATATTCTGAGTTCCTCCATGCTAAAATATTTCTATTTTATAGTCATTATTTTTCTATGATTGGAATTCTTGGGTCAAAGTGACTTTCTCCTCTAGCTTTGGATTTCATTTTTATGCAGCCTCTGGAGTTTCTAAGTAGATTTATATAATTGGATTATGATGCATTTGTGGTAAATTCTCTTTTCCACAGATCTTGGGGTCCACCCTCATCTTCTTCCCCAAACCCCATGGTTTTCTGGAATCTGAAATAACAGTATGTGGATCATGTTTTCAATTTGGCTCTTAGTAGAAACTTCTAATACCAGGACTACCTTTGTTAGTGAAGGGTAATATTCTTCTATTGTTTCCTTATATAGAGTCTTCTCTCCACTTAGTCCATTCATAAGAACTCCTATGAGATGACTCTTTGAATTCTGAATCTGTTCTACAAAGGCTTTACAGTTTCCACCTTTTAAAAGATTTACTTTATTTTTAATCATGTATATTTGTGTGTGTATGTCCGGAGGACTGTCTGCATATGGGAGTGCAAGTACCAAAGGGATCCAGAAGAGGGCAGCAGATCCTTTGGAACTGGAGTTACAAACAGCTGTATATGGGTGCTGGGAAGGCAGCCATCCCTCAGCAGGAGCAGGGCACATTCCAGCTGTTGAACCCTCTGTGTAGATTCTCCCTCTGACTCTTCCTTGCTGTTGTTATTACCCTGGTGGAAGAGACCCCTTGTCTGACATCTGAATTACTTAGTCTTCCCTATAGGTGTTCTAGTTTTCAAACCATTTCTTGGATTTTTCACTTCAATGACTCTTTTTCTTTTTTTCGCTTCCTGTCCTAGATTAGAGTTTGCTATCCTAAATTTATGTTGTTTTTAACACTTGATGTGGGATTTAAGAATCTAAACTCTAACTAGATCACTGTATTTACCTTGTTTCCCCTGTAATCGGTTTTTTGATTTCTGGTGCTTTTTTTATGTAGGCTTAAAAACCAAACCAAACCAAACCTTTTCTTTATTCCGGCTTACTTTCCCTTACAGTGTGGATTTTATTTTGTCTGTTTTGCAGCAACTTTGTGCAAAAGCTTTTCAGAGAGCACAGGGTGGGAAGTGAGCACAGTGTCTGTCAGGAACACAGAGTGCTGGCCAAGCCTGACCTTAGGATGCTCATCATTCTTCCCAGGCATTATGAGGCTTGTAGATTTCTTTGTGAATGAGCCCTTTCTCCATGTAGGCAATGTGGCAAGGGAAGAGTAACTTGGCTGCTAACCCGACCTGGAGTCTGTGTTTGTCTCTCACCTTCATTCTTTAGACAGAGATTCTGGTCACCAGATCCTTGCATCTCAATAGATTGCAGCTCCTTTGTGTTGTGGCATTTAAAGAATGTTTTGTGGAGCCCTAGAGAGAGGACTAGTAGGAGAGGGATACTACAAAGGGAGGGATGAGCACAGTGGGAGGACTCTAGCTGGCAAGTGGGAGGAGGGGTAATGCAGAGGATGGACGAGAGGAAACTAAGAATGTTTGAAAAGTTATAGAAGACCATATTGTTTTATAAGCATATTTAAAAATATAGACGTGTGTGTGTGTGTGTGTGTGTGTGTGTGTGTGTGTGTGTCCCAATGGAAGAGAGGTAGAAACATTATATGAGCCAAAGGCCCAGGACTGTGTCCTCTAGACATGACAGGGAAGACACACTAATGAATTTCCAACAATACAGTTTCCAGAATGAGAACAGCATCATAGTGACACCAGTTGTCATGGCAATGTGGACGGGGGGGGGGGAGTGTCACATGGTTCCACCTTTAGATGAAGAGCTACCAGTGGTCAATGGTTGATAAAAGAGGGAGATTTAGCTCCCTCCAGGGAGGGGCCCTTGCATCCCAAGTGGTCAGCCCTGAATGTATGTACATATGTACAACACTATATGTGTGTTATGATATATTATATACAAAATATACGTACATATTGTAAAGTTGGTAGGAAGAGGGGACATGGGAAGGTAGGTGGGGCATGTAGGGCAAGGGTGATACAGATGTTTTATTCATGTATGAAGTTTTCAAGAAAATAAAATTAGTGAAAAGAAAAGGTAAAAAATGTCATATGGTCTGTATGTGTTAGATTCAATTCAGTTTTGTGGAGTGCTAGAAGAGAGCGAGGGGCACAATCACTGCATGTCTTGTTTCTGACACAGAAAAACATCAAAGGTTAGCTGCAGCTTTGAAGTTAAGCATGAGTAAGGGTCAAACATTGCTATAGGTGAACAGGGCATTTACAAGGCAGAGATCTAATGTTGTCTCCATGTTAAATTCAAAAGATTTATCTTTATGGTCCAAATATCTTATGTTTTCTCAACAAGAGCTAGATATGGCAAAGAAAGACACTTGCTGTATGGAATGACTCTGTTCTGACATCCACGTTCCTGCTTTCTCCATTTATAGCTGACATGGCTGACATCCTGACCGCCATCTTCTGGTTGAGTGCACTGAGGCTCAGGGTGGGGAAGCAGGTTGCTTAAGAGGATATCGCAGGAAACAGAAGACAGCCATGAGCTGTTAAGTAAACCATTTCTAAAAAGGTAGATATGTGTCTTCCTAGTCTTCAATTAAATCAATGCTCCTAAACAATTAGCAAACACACACTTGAAAGTTAAAAATCAAATCTTTTTATTTTTAGAATAAGAGAGAGAGAAGGTAGACAATGTCAATGACCAAAGTCAAATGTGATCCACAGAAGCAGTTTTAGAGTTTTGTTATCAGTGGATTCTATTAAATATGAAATCTCTCTGTATTATTTTAAATAAATGGAAATGTTTTTCATTTTAACTTCCTCTAGAAAACGGCTTGATTTTACTGATAAGTTAGCCTGGTTTTTCCTTCTTACCAGTTGCTGGTGTCAAGGGAAAACATCACAAAAGAATAAAAATTCTCATTCCAATTCAGTTTCCACCACCTTCCCACTCAGGCAGGTAACATTTTTACTCATTTAAAACCAGTAAAACAAACACATTGGACCTCTCCTAACACTGGTGGTAAGGGGGTTACCATAAATGTGAACATTACATCTTCTCAGGTATGTTTAAAAAAAAAACCCAATCTGTATGTGAGCATCCAATGATCAAATATATTGCAATCACACACTGATTTTGGCTCAGCCCAATGTCTGATTTTATACTTAGGCTATTAAATTGCAAGTAATTTTTGTAAACATGTCATCTTATGAACTTGGGGTCTATATGTTCATGACTTGCTTCAGCCAAAGTTTGGTCATTCAGTATGAAAAGATGATCTGCTCAGAGTGGAGACACATCCATGAACAAGATAGAAGATAGAAATCCTTCCTTTAGACATTTTTGTGAGAAGACAGGGGCTACCAGATTTAAGAAAAAATTAATTTCAGAGTTAAATTCAGAGAAAAAAATGACTTTACAATCAGTTTGTCAATGTAGTCTTTGAAAACCTTAAAATCTTTTGCTTTTTAAAAAAATCTTGAACTAAAATTTAACCACAAGTTCTCTATTTTTTTTCTGCCCATTTTAGAAGAGAATCAGGGAGAGGAGTGACATACCACAGGAGCACATGGGTCTTGTAGACTAAGAGGTCTGCTCTCCAGGTTTTCTAAACAAGGCAGAGACACCTTCTTGCAAAATGACAAGATCAGTAAGCAGCAAACGGTTCTCCAAGAGAGCAGACAATGTGCTATGATGGACATAGGATGTCAACATGCTGGGAGGTTCTTTGGCCACACTGAGTGCATTGACCCCAGCTTAGATCAGAAGTGAGTTTTGAGGATGAAGCCTGTTATAGATGTCACTTCAGTGCATTTTCATGGTGAACCATATTCCTATGGACCACCGTTAAGGACACAAATGCCTTACTAGTCTAAGAATATAAGGGAATCTAAATACTTTCTAGAAAGCCTAGGTCTCAGGATATTTGGGAACTGTATCCAGAGAAGGAATTTTGAAGGTAAGACTTGTTGAGCATACTAGACCCCTGTCTTTCTGAATACACTGCTGGCCACCAGGACTGAGACCTGAGGATACTGCCCAGAATGACTGGTATACTCCAGCTGCCAATCTACCTTTAATCCAGCCAATATTTGATTTGTTAATATAGTAACAAGGTGAGGAGTATATAAATGACTTTTGTAAATCTGAGGAAGATAAAAGAAGCATGAAAAACAGATACTAGAAAATACATTCTTCTCTCAAAGTAATGAGATTTTTTTTTTAATGATGAAAATTGTAGGGGGCTGGAGAGATGGCTCAGTGGTTAAGAGCACCGTCTGCTCTTCCAGAGGACCCGGGTTCGATTCCCAGCACCCACATGGCAGCTAACAACTGTCTGTAGTTCCAGGCAAACACTAAGGCAAATAAATAAATAAATAAATAAATAAATAATAAAGTTTTTTTTTTTTTTTTTTTAAAAAGAAAATTGTAGAGTAGTTTACAAACTCCTATGCCTTGCTTTTATTTATGGCACTTATAATTATGGAAGTTTAGTGTAGAAGGTAACCTAAAGGGCTTATTATGAACATGGAGAACAGCTTGGGCGTTTATGATTATATAAAAACCAGAACTTAAAGATTTATTTATACATATATGTATAAACACACACATATATACAAACATGCACACACACACATACACATATATGGAGAAGAGAGACTTGATATAAAGAAATGTAAGAACCAAAGAACCATTGTAATTGACTCCACAGAAATCTTGTGTGGTTCATTTCTGTATTTATTTTTATTTAGTATTTATTTTGTTTTTTGAGACAAGGTCTCTCTGTGTAGCCTTTGGCTGTGCTACAACTTGCTATATAGAGCAGGATGGCTTTGAACTCACAGACATCCTGCATGCCTCTGCAGGTGCGAAAGACATGTGCTACCATGCTCAGCATATTTCTGTATTTACTGAAGTTCCCTTTTTTTCCTCCTGGCTTATAACTGTCCCGCCTTTGAACTTCAGCCCTGTCGTAATGTTGAAGTGCTCCAGGAAGTCACAGGGCGCCAGGAGAAAGCTCACGGCCTCTGGTCTCTAGTTCTTGCCTGGCAGTTCACCTTTCTTTCTTCTCCCTCCCCTCCCCTCGCCTTCCTCTGGCGCTCTGGACTTCCTTGAGAGTGTAGGAATAAAATAAAAAATTAAAATTATTTATTTTAATTTCCTGACCCCAGCACTCAGTACATCTCTGCACCTGCCTCCACTTGGCTTGTTTTTGATGATGTTCTCCAGTGATAATTTCTTTCTGTCCATTTATTTAAACCTTTGTTCCTATTTCATCAGTCTGAGCACCTTAGATATTTCCTTCCTGTCCTGCTCAGATTTTCCACCTGTTTTTCTTTTTGCAGATACAGATTCTGCACCAATGCTTTCCTCTTGCCTTTTCCTCTTCCTGCCATACTTGTAATTTCTGACACTTCTCTTAGGCTAGTTGGTTTTTTTGTTTTTAAGTCTTTCTTCATAACCTTTCTTGCTTTTTTTTTGCATAAATGATAATCTTCCAAATCTCTCTTTGAGAGTACCTAGAATTTGTAAAGTTTCTATTTTCTATCTAAGTCATTTTTTCTCCTAAGTAAAAATGATTCATTCTTTTAAATTTTACTTTTGTTTATAACTTGATTTTCCTGTTTCCAAATTTATCCAGGCATTTGTAAAAAATTCATAATTCTTGATTGCCTGGGTGGTTTCTTGATAATCAATCTAATTTTCAAGCTAGAGGTCCACCTCCAACCCTTACACATACTAGACAACTTGTCTACTACTCATTTACCTTCCCATGAGGATTCTTAGCTGATGGTCCTCATATGATGAAAAGCACAAGGGAGCAGACTGGGCAGGTTTCAGGACCCTCTAGTACCTACAGGTAGAGGTTTTGAAGAACTGGCCTTCAACTGTTCTGCCTTCAATGATATCTAGCTATTTGTTCAGTTTCTTTGTGAACTGAACAAGTTCTCTCTCTCTCTCTCTCTCTCTCTCTCTCTCTCTCTCTCTCTCTTTCTCTCTCTCCTTTTGGCTGGGCACAGCTATCTAGCTGCCTTTGTTTCTATGTGTGGCTCTCTAGTCAATTTAGGGAATATATCAGAGTTTACCTAGGCTGGACTTAGGATTTCAACTTGACCGCTTCTGGGTCTGACGTGTGATCCTTTCTGAAGGCTGCCAGGACTCTGTATTGCTCCCTTTTTGAGCTGTCCCTGGTCTAGGCCACACTTTATCCATCCTGTTTCATCATTTACCTCTGCATTCATTTTTCAGCCACAATAACTGCTAAAGTCTTCTAACTTATACCCAGGATTGATTGATTGATTGATTATTTTTTATTTATTATGAATAAAGAAGTCACACTTTCTATCCTTGTATATCCTTATTCAAGGTCCCTTCCCCCTCCCACCACATCAGGTCATTCTCTTTTTCTCCACATCTCCCCATCCCCCCAACATGGGCAGGCGGTCCCAAGATCCCAAGGTCCCAATATTGCTCAGTTCAGCCTCCACTCCTGACAGATTCAGTTTTCTCCCCCCAACATCAAGACTGAGTCATATACCCAGGATTTAATAGCCTTGGGGTTATAATAGAACTACAGGATAATATGTTTCTTTGTTTAAGCCAGTCACTAATATTCATAATAATAATCATGAATTTAAATGGAGATGTTAAAATTGTGTATTTTGGGCAAAAGAAGCTTGTCATTTATTTTGGAGGGTGAATTAATAAAGACAATAAGATAATCAGAAAAGAACATCTCTGAGATCTTAAAATAGACAGGCTAAAATAAAGATTCTAAAACCATGGACTCAAAAGCATTACAATTTTCCAGGGATCCCATGTCAGGGTATGGAAAAGATTAAGATCCTCACAACAAGAGGAACTGTAAGCTGCAGGAAAAGATTGCACACTGACCTGACAGCAAATGTCAGGCAAGTCACATGTGTGTCTCTTGATTTTTGTTTCATCTTTTCCATAAAATTATACACAAGATCAGAAAGGCAGAAGAAAATTAAGAGTGTTACCATAATTTTTCCATACTGTACACTAGTTTGCCTCCCTTTATGCAGTTTCTTTGGAATACAGAGAAAATGAGATAGTAAATTTATGACTCTGGGTGACCAATGATAAAGCCATCCCATGTAAAGACAGGAGCACCTGTCCATTGACAAAGTCCTTGTCATATTTGGCTAAACAAAGATTGATTAAAGACAGAGAGATGACCTGAAAACTGACATCTACCAGCAATCCAATCTACCTTTAACGATGCTGTGATGTGAACAAATGTGATCTGTTTTAAAAAGCAGTATTTGAAAGGTACAGAAAAGGATAATGTTGGCTGTTGTGAAGGTGTACAGGAGATGAAGAGCTCTCAGAGATGAGAAAGCTAGAGAATACTGGGAACAAGATCTGGGGAAGAATGTATGTGGTTTCTTCCAGTCACTGCTGATGTGAGAGATAATTATTTATTCATTCAGAAATGTAGCAAATATCTACTGGTAGCTGACTGCAGCAGAAGTAAGGCTAAGCACTAAAAACACATAATTGAACAAGGCAAAGGTTCTGTTCTCATGGCACATTTATAGCACAAGTAGGCAGCAGAAGAGACCCTGAGAAAACATTAAATTAATAGAAAAGAAGAACAATTTTGCATTAAAATGGAGAAAAATGAGCCAACATATTGGGTTACCAATAGGCTAGAGAGGCACTAGGGAGTTCCGACGGATGGAATAGTCAAGACAGTATCTAAGGGGAGAAGAATTTAGCTGTTACCTGAATGGCATGCCCATTATCAGTGCTCTTGAGCAACGGTATACCTGGCACAAATATCAGACTATAGTAAGAACTATGTTTGGAGGAAAAAGAACTATAAAAAGAACAATAAAGACCACTGTGGCTGATGTGTCAAAGATGTGGAGAGTGTTAGGTACATCATGGGCAGCTAGTGGGTTGTTCATGAAAGCTCTTCTTTATCTGAGTAAAATAATGTGTTTTACTATAAGGACACTGCTAGACTACTACATAGACATTTTATTATTCCCCTTATATTGTTCTGGGGAGAGTAATAAGTTTAACAGTCATTTTTTTTAGAGGAAGGTGGATCGGAAAAACAATTCCAGCTTTCCTGTGAATTATTCAATTGTAGGACTCTGAGGAAGGTACTGAGATCACATATTAGTAGTCATAGTCTGATAGATCATGGGATTTTAAGTCCCCCAAACTAATGTTGTTTTGATATAACATTATTATAATTCTCAAAGTTAAGGATGTGTCTTAGGGTTTTCATTGCTGTGATAAAACATCACCACCAAAAGCAATATGGGTAGGAAATGGTTAATTTTATCTAGTATTACAGGTCCATCAGGGCAAGAATTCAAGTAAGGAGCCTGGAGACAGGAACTGATACAGAGGCAATGGAAGAGTGATGATTCTTGGCTTGCTCCATGGTTCACTTAACCTGCTTTCTTACAGCATCCAGAAATACCTGATTGGGGGGGGTACCACCCACACTGAGCTGGGCCTTTGCACATCAGTCATCACTCAAGATGATATCTCACACACTTGCTACAGGCTGATCTTATAGAGTCATTCTCTCAATTAAGATTCCCTTTACCCAGATATATCTAGGTTTGTGTCAAGTTCAGAGAAATCAACTAGCACAAACCCTATAAACATTCATTTATTATCCAAGACATATTCAATGACATGTGTTTGATTGAGTATAAAATGCACCTGAAAAATACTTTAAAACAAAGTCAACAGATGTCAATACTGGGAACCTGTTGTAAACATAATAGGTTAGTTGGAAAATATTCTGAGTAGTGGAATATGAACATGACAAAAGTGAAACTAATTCAGATATTAACCAGTTCCTACAAAACCATTTTTTTTTCAAAAACAATGACACTGTGGCTTATCCTCGGTGTAATCACTGAAAAAACAAACACTTTCAAAAAGGTCTTTGCAAACTTCTCTAGAGGGGTAGCATTATTTAAAGGTAAATGACCCAGAGAAAAATATTCATAAATAGCTAATAAATCACTGTATCATTCCCCGAGTTATAAGAAGGGGTTTTAAAGACTTTTGTCTTCAAATTTAAAAATCATCTCATGATACAGGAGCAGAGAATTTAGTTTTAGTACTTCACAGGGACATTAACAGTGACTACCTCAGATAAAGCATCTTTCTTCCAGGTCTGTGTCTCAGAGAAGAATGAAATGGTCTGTGTCTCAGGGATAAAGTGGTACTTGTTTGTTTTAACCAAAAAATATTTTTCTCATAAAATATATCTTGATTATGTTTTCCTCTCCACCTCCCAATTCACCTATTCTCTTGCCTCCATTTCCCCTCTCTTTTGTTCCCTCTTTTCTAAAAGATAAAAACAAAACAAAACAAAAAACTCGGACAAAGCTAAACCATTAAAAACACAAAAAAACAAAATAAACAAAAAACCAGTAAAACAAAAGATGCCCAACCATAACAAAATGATACAACAGTCTACAAAAAATGCCACTGAGTTAATTTTGTGGTGGCCAACTATTCCTGGGCATGGGGCCTGCCCTGGAGTGTAGTTAATACACCCAGTGAAACTCCATTGAAGAAAAGTAAGTTTTCTCTTGCGAGCTGGTGTCAATTGCATATAGCCTCTTGGTTAGGCATGAGAGCAGAGAGAAAGAGATTTTGGAGTCCCCAGCCCTAAATAGGATGCCCTCATCTAAGTCCTTCCCTCAAGGCTCAGGTACCTATGGAAGAAGAGATGCAAAGAATCAGAAGAGGTGATGGATGACTCCAAGGAAATGGCACCATCATTTTATCTCTGATGCACATATGAACTCATAGGGACTGGGAGCAGATACAGTGCATGTATAGTTTCAAGACAGGTCCCCAGCACTGAGAGAGGCAAGTGGACATGGACTCTCCAGTAAGAAAGCACAGAGCAATCCGCTTGCCATATGTTTTCTCTTCTGAAGGAATCAGAGACAAAGGTTAGTTGTCCATCTTCCAGTGTTTCAGAGCATTGCTGAAGAAGCCCAATTTTATTTCTGTTCCCATGGAACACATGGAGAATGGGGTACTTAGACAGGCAGGAACAACTGGGAGCAAAGAAAACTTGGGAGACGCTGCTGAGCTAGCACTGTGTCATCACAAAAATGCCAGAGTTATAGTAACCTTATCTAAGCAGCGCAGATTTATTTTATGAGACATCGTCTAAACATTTGGAGACATTCCATTTGGTTTTACGCAAGTCCAGAGCCCAGCCAGTGGCCCCACCAGACCAGAAAGCCTGGCTAGCAAACCTTCCCAGAGGATGAAATCATCAGCCCACTTCACAGTGAAGCAATCTTTATCAAATTTTAAGATAATTTTTATGTGGAAAAATACCTTCAATTATCACATAGAGTGGTTAAGGAACTCAATGGTCAAAGCAATTTTACAAAATAAATAAAGAAAGATCTTGGCATCATACTTTTTGATTTTAAGATACATTATAACTTATAAGCGATTAAGACATCACGGCACTGACAAACTGAAGTCACAGGAAAAGGAAACAGAATAGACACCTCACGTATAACTCCACACTCTTATGAGCAGCAGAGCATGCGCAGGGCTTCCAGAACTCATAATTTCAAAATGACACTTAATATAGTAATCAGATAAATGTACACTAAATCCTCCATGAGTATCAATTCACATTTGTTAGGAATTGTGAAATGAGTAGCAGGTGTTACTGGAACAGTGAAGAAACACTTGTGGGAGTTAGAAATGATGCTATAACAAACAGCACAAACTTTTCTTAAGTGCTTAAAAATAGGATTTAGCAGTTACAACTTTTGTTATATATCAAAAATAAAATCAAGATCACACTTGTTCATTCTTGGGAGCATTATTTACTAATCCTACTGAAATTTAGAAACAAATTAAATGTCCACTGACCGATGAATAGATGTTATATGTGCACATTGGTGATATGTGCAGTGGAGTATTACTCAGTCTTTAAAAAAATAATATAAATGACAAAATGATCCAAAACACATTATATTAAGTGAAGTAAGAATTATAATACATATATATTTCTTCTTGCATGAATAAAAGGCAGGAAACAGAGTAAATTGGAAATGAGTACTGGAGAGAGCAATATTTAAGAAGTTGGTCAGTGGACATAAAGATATAGTTATAAAATAGGAATAAGTTTCATAAATCTGCTACAAAACTGTGACTATAATTAAATCACTGAATCCTTAAAAATGAAGAAGCAGATATCATACTCTGTTTTGTCCACAGTACAAAAACATTCCCAAGAAAACACTGAGCATATCCTGCAGATCCATACAGTTCCTTGGGAATGTTGGTGTACAATGTGTCCAAGCATACTAGGTTATGTGCATTACTTATATGAACCTTGTGTTTAGTAACCACATCTCAGTAAATCTTGGATAACATGTCATGCTGCTAGTATCATGTGGTGTATGACCCTGTACCAGGAGCATGGATACTCTGGTCTGCATTTTTTTCAGGGAGAATGATTGGCACTGTGCCTCAGGAATGTCCTTAGAAGCCTCTATCTTTAGGTTCAGAGCATGATGTTATTACACGCTTGAGAGTTCTTCTGGGAAGAGTTTCTTTTAGGCATTACAAAGAGACCAAGGGATCAGTGGATGATTTAAAAAGCAGAAGCTTGAAGGTTTCAAAGTAAGAGGAGAGAATATCCCCACACACAGAGAGATCCTGTTCTGGTGATGAAAGAATCATGGGAAGGGCACATCTCACAGGCTCTCAGAAATGAACTATTAGGTCTAGGAACATTTGAGACACTTTCTTTTTTTATTACTATGAATAAAGACATATTTTTTTTTATCCATGTGTCCCCTTGTTCAAACTCCCTTCCCCCTCCTGCACCTCCCAGTTACTCTCTCTTATCCCCATCACGTTATCTCTTCCTCAACAAGTACAGGAGGCCCTAAGGTCCCAAGATGTCTTAGTTAAGCATCCACTCTAGGCAGATCTACTTTCCTCACCCCTAAATAAAGACTGGGTCAGGTGTTCCTCTGGAGGGAGTGGGCTCCAACATGCTGGTCCAAGGTATTTCAGATCCCAAGCTGTTCAGTGGTTGTGGTTTGTAGCTTGGACATCCTTTGCTATTTGCTATTTTGTTTATAATCCACTAATGACTGAGTACATCCCCTGCTTATCTTTCTGAGTTTGCGATAACTTGCTCAGGATGATTTTCTCCAAATCCATCCATTTGCCTGCGAATTTTAAGATGCCATTTTCTTACTGCTGAGTAGTACTCCATTGTGTAGATGTACCACAGTTTGTGAATCCATTCTTCAGTTGAGGGGCATCTAGGTTGTTTCCAGATTCTTGCTATTACAAATAATGCTGCTATGAACATAGTTGAGCTAATGCCTTTGGAGTGTGAATATGCATCTTTATTCATATATCCAGTACTGATATTGCTGGATCCTCGGGAAGATGGATTCCCAGTTTTCTGAGAAAATGCCATACTTCATTCCAGAGTGGCTGAACAAGTTTACACTCCCAACAAGAATAGAGGAGTGAGCCCCTTGCTCCACAACCTCTCCAGCAAAGGCTGTCATCTGTGTCTTTTATCTTAGCCAATCTAACAGGTGTCAGATGGTATCTCAAAGTTGTTTTGATTTGCATTTCTCTGATGACTAAAGAAGTTGAGTACTTTTTTCAAGTGCCTTTCAACCATTTGTAATTCTTCTGCTCAGAATTCCCTTTTTAGTTCTGAGCCCCATTTTTTGATTGGGATATTAAGGGTTTTGAGCTCTAGTTTCTTGAGTTCTCTCTATATTTTAGAGATCAGTCCTCTGTCACTTGTAGGGTTGGTGAAAATCTCTTCCCATTCTGTAGCTTGTCATTTTGTCCTATTGATAGTGTTATTGGCTTTACAGAAGCTTCTCAGTTTCAGAAGGTCCCACTTATTGATTGTTATTCTTAGTGTCTATGCCACTGGTGTTATATTTAGGAAGAGTTCCAGTGTGTTGAAAGGTATTTCCCACTTTCTTTTCTCTGAAGTTCAGTGTGGCTGAGTTATGTTGAGGTCTTAGATCCACTTGGATTTGAGTCTTGTGCAGGGTGACAGGCTTGGATCTATTTGCATTTTTCTACACACTGCCAACCAGCTGTGCCAACACCATTTGTTAAAGATATTATCTTTTTTCCATTGAATATTTTGGGCCTCTTTGTCAAAGATCAGGTGTTCATAGGTTTTTGGGTTAATGCCCAGATTCTCAATTCTATTCCATTTATCCACAAGTCTGTTTTTATGCCAGTACCAGGCTGTTTTTATTACTGTAGCTCTATAGCATAACTTGACGTCGGGGATGGCGATGCCTCCTGAGGTTCTTTTGTTGAACAAAATTATTTAGGTAATCCTGGCTTTCCTGTTATTCCAAATGAGGTTGAGTATTATTCTTTCAAGGTCTGTAAAAAAATGTTGTATTGGGATTTTGATGGGCAGTGCACTGAATCTGTAGATTGCTTTTGGTAGAACTGCCATTTTTATTACGTTCAACCTACCTATCCAGGAACATGGGATGTCTTTCCATTTTCTGATATCCTCTTCAATTTCTTTCTTCAGTGTTTTTAAGTTTTTGTCAAATAGATCTGTTACTTCTTTGGTTTTAGTTTTTACAAGGTATTTAATGCTATTTGCAGCTATTATAAAGGGTGATGTTTCCCTTATTTCTTTTTCGGCCCTTTTTTCTTTAGTGTAGGGGGGGTATTGATTTGAGTGAATCTTGTATCCTGCTATATTGCTGAAGGTGTTCATCAGCTGTAGTAGTTCTCTGGTAGAATTTTGTGGGTCACTTATGTATACAATCATATCATCTGCAAATAGAGATAGTTTCACTTCTTTTCCAAACTGTATCCCCTCAATCTCCTTTCGTTCTCTTATTGCTTTAGCTAAGACTTCGAGAACTATTTTGAATAGATAAGAGGAGAGAGGACATCCTTGTCTAGTTCCTGATTTTAGTGGGATTGCTTTAACTTTTTCTCCATTAAGTTTGATGTTGGCTGTCATCTTCATGTAAATGGCCTTTATTATATTGAGATATTTTTCCTGTATTCCCAATATCTCCAGGACTTTTATCATAAAGGAGTGCTGGATTTTGTCAAAGGCTTTTTCAGCATCTAAGGATATGATCATGTAGTTTTTTTGCCTTCAGTTTGTTTCTATGATGGATAACATCTATGGTTTTTCATATGTTGAACCATCCGTGTATTTCTGGGATGAAGCCTAGTTGATCATGGTGGATGATATTTTTTATATATTGTTGTATACGGTTTGCCAAAATTTTGTTGAGAAATTTAGCATCAATATTCATGAGGGTAATTGGTCTTTAATTCTTCTTTGTTGCATCTTTGAATAGCTTGGATGTTAGGGTAATTGTGGCCTCATAAAAAGAATTTGGCAATATTCCTTCACTTTCTACTGTGTGAAACAGTTTGAGGAGTAATGGTAGTAATTGTCCTTTGAATGTCTGGTAGAATTCTGCACTGAAACCATCTGGTCTTGGACTTTTGTTTACTTGGGGGGGCTTTTAATATCAGCTTCAATTTCCTTTAGGTTTATAGGTCTGTTTAGGTAATTAATCTGTTCTTCATTTAATTTTAGTAAATGGTACCTGTCCAAAAAGCTGTCCATTTCTTCTAGGTTTTCCATTCTCACAGAGTATAGAATTTCAAAGTATGATCTGATAATTCTCTGGATTTTCTGGGGGTCTGTTCTTATGTCCCCCTTTTCATTTCTGATTTTGTTGATTTGGATACTCTCTCTCTCTGCTTTTTGGTTAGTTTGGATAAGGGTTTATCCATCTTGTTGACTTTCTCAAAGAATCAACTCTTTGATTCATTGATTCTTTGTGTTGTTCTTTTTGTTTCAATTGTATTGATTTCAGCTCTAAGTTTGATTATTTTCTACCATCTACTCCTTCTAGGTGAGTTTGCTTCTAATAGTTCTATGGCTTTCAGCTGTGTTGTTAATTCTCCAGTGTAGTATTTCTCTAGGTGTTTCATATAGGCATCTAGCACTATGAATTTTCCTCTTAAGACTGCTTTCATTGTGTCCCACAAGTTTGGGTACGTTGTGTATTCCTTTTCATTAAATTCTAGGAAGACTTTGATTTCTTTCTTAGTATCTTCCTTAACCCAGAGGTAGTTCAGTTGAGTGATGTATAATTTCCTTGAGTTGGTAGGCTTTCTATGATTTTTGATGTTGTTGAACTCTAACTTTAGGTCATGGTGGTCTGATATGATAAAAGGGACTATTTCCATTTTTTGTAGCTATTGATATTTGCTTTATGTCCAATTATGTGGTCAATTTCATAGAAAGATTCATGTGGTATTGAGAAATATGTACTTTTCTTTGCATTTGGTTGGAAACTTCTGTAAATATCTATTAAATCCACTTTCATTATAACCTCTGTTAGACTCCTTATTTCTCTGTTGAGTCTCTGTCTGGTTGACTTATCTAAGGGTGAAAGTGGGATATTGAAGTCTCCCACTATTAGGGTGTGAGAATTGATGTGGGATTTGAGCTTAGTAGTGTTTCTTTTACATAGATGGTGCCCTTATATTAGGAGCATAAATATTCATGATTGAAATCTCATCTTGACCAATTTTTCTGTGATGAATTAGTAATGTCCATCTTGATACCTTTTAATTCATTTTAGTTAGATATTAGGATATCAACCCCAGCTTGTTTTTTAAGTCCATTTGATTGGAAAATCTTTTCTCAACCTTTTACTCTGAGCCTGTGTTTGTCTTTAAGGTTGAGGTGTGTTTCTAGTATACAGCAGAAGGATGGCTTCTTTTTTTTAATCCATAGAATTAGTTTGAGTCTTTTTATAGATGAGTTAAGTCCATTGATATTAAGGGATATTAGTGACCACTGATTGATAATTCCTGTTATTTTTGGTGGTGGCTTGTATGTATTTCCTTTCTCTGCGCTTATCTTCTGTGGGCTTATTGAACGTTTGTGGTTTTATGGGTGTATCTGAGATCCTTAGGTTGGAGTTTTCCCTTTAATGCTTTCTGGATGGCCGGATTGGTAGATAGCTATTGTTTTAATGACTTTGTCATGGAATATTTTGTTTATTCCATCTATGGTGATTGATAGTTTTGCTGGGTATAATAGTATAGGTTGGCAGTCATGCTCTTTTAATGTGTATATTACTTCTGACCAAGACCTTCTTGTTTTCCTTTTTTCCATTGAATAGTCAGGAATTATTCTGATGGGTCTGCCTTTATAGATAAGTTGGCCCTTTTGTTTTGCAGCTCTTAATTTTTTTTCTTTGTTGTGTATGTTTTGTGTCCTGATTATTATATGGCAAGCAGCCTTTTTGGGGGGATGGGGTCATATCTATATGGTGTTCTGTAAGCTTCTTTTATCTTTATAGGCATTTCCTTCTTTAAGTTTGGAAAGTTTTCTTCTATGATTTTATCGGATATATTATCTGTGCCTTTGAGCTGGTATTCTTCTCCTTCTTCTATTTCTATTATTCTCAGGTTAGGTCTTTTCATGGTACCCCAAATTTCCTGAACATTTTGTGCTATGGCTTTTTGGTTTTAGTGTTTTGTTTGACTGATGTATCTATTTCCATTACTAAGTCTTCCACTCCAGAGATTCTCTCTTCTATATCTTGGATTCTGTTAGTTATCCTTGTATCTGTAGTTCCAGTTCTTTTTTTCAGGTTTTTTACTTCCATCTTTGCCTCATTTTGTGCCTTTTTTATTGCTTCTATTTCTGTTTTTAGTTCTTTCATTTTTTGGTTTACCTTTGTATTTTCTTCTATTTTTTTAAGGGAATTTTTTAAAAATCTTCTTTGAAGGCTTCAATAATCTTCATAAAGGTGTTTTTGTATTGTTTCTTCCTGTTTCCTCTTCATTGGTCTGTTCAGGTCTTGTAGCTGTAGAGCTTCCAGTTCTTCTGATGTTGCCTTGTTCTTTATATTGTTATATGTATTTTTGCACTGGCGTCTGCCCATGGCTGCAGGCATTCTCATTTAGCCAGCTCCTTATCAGATGTGGCAAGAGGGCTTGTGTGTCTCCTGTCTCCTCTGAGCAAGGGGTCTGCATGATATCTGACTCTGCTCTGGACAGGGGTCTTAATTTCAAAGCCTCAATCCTTCTCTGATGACACAGTTTGCCCTGGAGGTGGGGCCCAGCCCTGTGAGGTTCCTTCTTTTAGGGGTCACTAGAGGAGCCCCTCACAGCTAAAGCCTTGCTTCTGTCTGCTAGGGAGAGTCTGAGATCAGACCCTAGGGTTTGACCCTAGTTCCGGAGAGGGACTCTCCGGCTGGGTGGTCCAGGTGTCAGAATCTGCTGGTCTCTGACTCTGCTCTGGATGGGACTCAGAATTTCAAAGGCCTCAGTCCTTCTCTGAGACACTTTCTAAACATCTTTCAAAAAATAACCTGAAAAGATTTTGACCAGGAGTTGGTTGGAGGGAGAGATACAGCCTGTCCAAGTTCAAACAGGTATGAGGGAAAAAAATCTCAAAAAATTGGCTAATCAATTTGACCTTATATTGCCCACGGGCTAATGTGATTAGAAGACATTGTGCCAATATGAATTTTAGCCAGATGTTTTTATTTGTTTAAATAGGGAGTGGAAATACCCTCAATTGCTTATGTATTTGTTGGAGATAGTTAAACCTCAAGGCAGAAACTGGAGCACAGGTGGCAAGTGTGAAGATAACTAGTATTCAATGTTTTCTCAGCTGCAATGGTGTGGTCATGGGTGTTCCCTGGACTGGTAAGACAGGAATATCTTTCACTGTGTAAGACAGTGCAATGTCTATACCATGGCCTCACATACACTTCTTCTGTCAAAAGGGTCAGACATTTCTTCAGTGTCATCTTAAATTTCAGCACCCAGACACTCCTTCTGGTGTCCCAAGATGTTCTCAAAGCAATTTTGATAAACATCTAGTTTTCCTTGAAGAAATGGGGCCTTAACTGGAGGTGGTGGTGGTGGTGGTGGTAATAGTAGTGCACATCTTTAATCCCAGTACTTGCACTTGGAAGGCAGAGGCAGGCAGAATTCTGAGTTTGAGGCTAGCCTAGACTACAGAGTGAGTTCCAAGACATCCAGGGATACACAAAGAAATCCTGCCTTGAAAAACCAATAATAATAATAATAATAGAAAGAAAATAGGGCCTTTTTCTTAAAGATAATTTTTATTCTTTGAAAGTTTCAAATATTCATAGAATGATTTTGATCATAACCACCCTCCACAACCTTCCCTGTTCTCACTCTCTGAAAACATTCTTTGTTACAACATGCCTCCTGCTTTTATATCTTTCTTTGTTTATTTTCTTTGTGACCCACTGAACTTAATTAGAGCTGCTTGCCTGTGCCTGTGTGAGGGGTTTTTACTGGATCACAGAGAGCTTACCAATGCCTATGTCACCGAAGAAAGACACCTCTTCCCATCCTTAGCAGTCATTGATGGCCTATTCAGCCAGGATTGAAGACTCATGTGCTGTTTTCTATCCATGCTGGAATGTTGAAGAACTCAATCTTGTGTGGGTCTTGTGATGGTGACCACAGTTGCTCAGAGTTCCTGAGTACAATGACCATGTTATGTCCAGAAGACAGGGTTTCATGGCAGTACTCCAAGTGCCCTGGGCCAACAATATTTTACCTTCTTTCAGCTTCTTTTTCTATAGTGTTCCATGAGCCTTTGAGGGGGATAGTAGGGGATGATACAGATATCTCTTTATGGTCTGAGCTCTCAATAGTTATATATTATCAGCACTTTGACCAATGATATGTTTTTGCATAAACTGTTGCCTATTGCAAAAAGAAACTTTCTTGATCAAACTTGAGAATAGTCCTAATCTATAGTTTATAAAGCAATTTGACAATATGAGCATTTAGCAAAACAGCACAACTAGGTTCTCCCTTAGGGACTAGAGCCTACTGAACCATGGGTTACTGGTCAGATTTACTGGACCAGCCATGAAATCCCTCTTGTGATGTGAATCTCAAATCTAAACAGAAAGTAAATTACTTCCATAGCATCCTTATCACTATTGTGCCAGTGGACAATAGTGTCACACTTTCAAGAAAGTTCTAACTTCTTTTAAAGTCATAATATCTTCTGAGCTCCCTGATCCCCAACCAACACCAGCTAATAGCTTTGCCCATCTAAGTTAAAGAGAACTCAGCTTGGCTCTTGCCTTAATGTGATCAGTGCAGATGAAGGATGTCTCTCTGATTAGTCCATATGAGATAGAAACCATATGTGGTCAGACCCACCCCGCTATTGTCTGACTTGCTTAAGAACCCCACAGCTGTGCCTCCATGGCAGATAAGCTTTCTGTTTTAGAATTGACTCCCTGGTCAAGGTCCAGCTTGAAGACTATCCTCCTTGTTGAAGTCTTATCTATCCTGGGTCCTGCTTCTCTGTCCTTATAACACATGGTACACAATGTTTGTCTCACTAACCTAACTTCTTTAAAACTGCTGTTGATATGCTCTCCTGTAAGTCTCATTGAACACCTCAAGAAGAGTAACCATCTAGTTCTTCTTCCTCTTCTCCCTCTTCTTCTTCTCATCTCCTTCTTATTTGTTGTAGTTTCTTTGATTCCATGTTCCCCAAAGCAGAATATTTATTGAATAACTTTTTAAATATTCCATTTCTTCTCTCCTTTTCTTGTTCTTTTTTACTTCTTTTTACCTTTTTACCTCTTCTTTCTTTCTGTTCTACTTTCTTTCTGTCAACCTTCCTGTCTGTCAGTGTCTCTCTATGAGACTGCCTTTCATCAGCCTTTTAACTTGTATGCAGTAGGCTCTTTCCCCAGATATTCCATGTATTATTTTAATATTATATGTTAATTTATAATTTATTTTTCAACTATATCTTAGGGTAAGTATTCATAAGCTCTGAAACAATATTATTTTACACTCTATAATAAAAACTAATGTTTTGTTATATCAGCTCTCTCTAAGACTTTGTGGTTGCTTTTTATTGTCTAAGTTAAGAACTAAACAAATGATTGAAATGAGCATGGTTTGTCTCAACATTATTCATTTATTCCAGTCTATGTGATTGTTACAATTTGGTTTTGTAATGTTCCCCAACTTTGTGTTCTTGGTTGGCTGCTCTTGGGAAGTGATGGGATCATGAGGGCTCTGACTTTATCAATGGATTAGTCCATTGATGAGTTGATACTTTGGTAGACATAATAGGAATATGGATGCTGAAACCTAGTCAGAAAGAGCAGGTCTTTGAAAATGTGTCTATGACATCATATCTTGTTTTCATTCTCTGTCTGATTCCTCACTATCACCAAGTAAGCAGCTTTGCTCCATCAAGCACTCACCAGGCACACTGAAGCCAATTGACATGGGCTGGATCTGTTAGCCAGAAGGAATCTTTCCCCATTGAGTTGTTCCCTAATTATTTTGTCAAAGCCATCCAGTCAAGAAATGTCACTGCCTTCCTTCCTTCTATTAATGATTTGTATCTGAAGATTGACTATCAATCAGGTCAATGGTTGATTGTCAAGGTCAAGGTTTATTGGTTAAGCAATAAGTGGGTTTATGAGTTCAGAGAACTGAAATGTCCAGAATGTTTAGTTTCTGGAGTAGCTTGATGAAAAAATTTTTGATTCTGTCGTCAGCATTTGCATGGTTTCATCTTCTGTCTGGTTCTGTTCACCTCTCCATTGGTTCAGTTCTCTGCTGCTCTGTCCTTCTTTTGTTAGATAGCTCTATCCCTGTAGAACACCTATGCTCTGTCCTTCTTTTGTAAGATAGTCATATCCCTGAAAAACACCTAATTTTCAACCTCCATGTCCATGAAAGAAAGTCTCATTTAAGAAGAACCAAAAAAAAATCAAACTCTCTTTGATGCTAACTTCACAGTCTTGGATTCTCGGTCCTAATGTAGCCAGACAAAATTTATATTTTATATAAAGTAAGATTGGCCAAATCTACACCCCTAGAAGAGTTGTGAAAGCAATTTTATGTTATGTATATGGACAAAAAGGCAGGCAGTGGGTAATCCTAGAGAACAAAGAGTCTAATGATCAGAGATGGGATATTATTTTCTCGTGACATAACCAACCACTGTCCATTGTAGACATCCAGACTGAAACAAAATCTCTGAAGGATTTATAAAACACACTCTGGAGCTGTGTAGAAAGAGGCAGATCTCTGCTGGAAACAAACTAATATTGGGAAAGATGGACAGAGACTGCTAATTAGAAAAGAACTATTTGTATTAGGAATCCCTTAACAGATAGAGAAAACATCATTTTCCTTTATAAACTGGAAATAAAAACAGTAAAAGCACACTCCTCAATCATTAAGACCAATCAGTGACATTTTTTTATAGAAAGATTATCTTCTAGCTGAGAGCAACAGCACTGATTTAAATTGGTAATTTTTGATATAGTACATGATACTATAACTCACACCTGAAGTTTGCTGAGAGAGCAGATCAGCAAGCATACAAAGAGAGAAATTATGTGAAGTGAAAGATGTGTTAGGGGCCAGTCTGGTCTACAGCAGAGTGAGTACTATGAGAGTGAGGGGCCAGGGCTACCCAGAAAACCCTTGTCAGAGAGAGAGAGAGAGAGAGAGAGAGAGAGAGAACTTGATAATGAACAATATGTAAGTATGTCAAGCCATCATGTTGAATACCTTAAATTATATAGCGGTCTTATTTTTGTGATGCTGGGGATTGATCTTAGAACCTTGTGTGTACTATGTAAGTCTTCTATCACTGAGCTAAACCCCTAACTGATGATTTTATTTTTCCATTATTTCTCAATATGGCAGGAAAATATTGCTTAAAAATTACCCTAAAACTCTGAAATCATTGGTATTTTTTTTTTGTACTAGATGTTCTACATAGTTATCATGCTATTGGAAAGATAGCATAGTTAGCATAGTTGTCTTTTCTTCCACAACATTTCAATGCAGAGAGGAAGACATTGAGTTATAAACCATTCGATTGTTATATGATTATAGTAATTGCAAGCAATACTCTAAAGAAAATGTATACAGTGAGAACTAGCTAACATGGAGAACTCAGTCCAGAGGTTAGAGGAAGTTTGATAGAGGAAGTAATAATTACCCCGAGGTCAGGAATATGAACAGCCATGGATAGTGTGGGTCTAATCAGGAGAGAGAAACCACACAGTAACTTAAAAAGAAGCCACACAATATAAAAATAATTATCAAGCTAATATTGATTAATTTAAGATATACGAATGCTATAAAGTGCCATAGAGCTGGACCACCAAGCCTATGAAAGGACAATCTTGAAGTTGGATCTGGTCATTGGAAGAGACTCAGCCGCAGGTCACAGGTACCTCCTGGATGCTTACACAGATTGCTCCTATGTCTCTGCACAATATGGAACAGCACTCTAAAGAAAAGAATGAGCTGGATTGCAATGTGGCCATCCAGAGGAAGCTGGCACACTGCTGGAATACAGAGGACTCCCTCTTTAGGATCCTTTAGCCCTTTCATAAGGACTCAAGTTAACATGGCTCCAAGTCAGGCTAAGGCTGAGGAGAGGGTGGAGCTGAGGGAAGGCTACAGGGACTAGTGACCTTAGGTGGCAAACAGGCCCACATGATGTGGATGTCTGGGATACCAGAGAGACCACACAGTCAAATCCTAGGCAGACAGCTCAGGAAATTGTTGATTCTTAAATACAAGGATAAACAGCTGAGTCAGTCACACACACCTTTACTCCCAGCACAGGGAAAGCCAGGAGTGGGACCAACACTCTTAATCCTATAACTCCAGAGACAGGACTTCTTCTGTTTCTGTGAGTTCAAGGCTACACACCTGGATAGGATAGGGTATATAAGGGCTTGTAGAAACCATGCAGAAACAGAAGTGCCCAGCAGGAGCAACCAGGAGTGAGGCTGAGGAAGTTGCAAGACAGCTGGGTGACAATTGACTGTGGTGCTTCCTCTCTGATATTTCAGCCTTCCCCTAATATTTGGCTCCAAGTCTTCTTTTCTTACAACCCAAATTTGTGCTACTACAACATGATCTGCTGCTCTGGTCAAGAAATGAAGAAAAGGGGTTGGGGGCTGGAGAGATGTCCCAGCTATTAAGAGCATTTACTAATTTTTTTGTAAAGGAGCCAATTTGAATTCCCAGAGTCCACACAGCAGGTAGCTCATAATCACCTCTGACTCCTGTTTCAGGAGATTGAATGTCCTCTTCTGGACTTCAAGGGTGCTTGGATGCACATGGTGCACAAAAACTCACACTGCAAACACAAAATAAATAAATAAATATTTCATTAAGTGTAGAAAATACACGATGACCAAATGCTAGCAGACACTGTACAAGGCCGCCCATAGCTCCAGTGAAAAGTATGGGGGCAAGCGACAGATAAAACTAAAATTATACTCTTAAGGAGTATGACGAATGAGATCAATGTCTGTCAGTCAAGTAACCTCAATGAACATTAGTTAGGATCATGCCAATTAACCAAAGAAAAGATATTTAAAGGGCCCTGTGGTGATTTGAAAGAAGATGGCCCCATAGGCCTATAGAAAGTAGGACTATTAGGAGGTGTGACATTGTTGGAGAAAGTGATCACTGGGGATGGGATTTGAGGTTACAAATGCTCAGGCTGCACCCAGTGTAATGGTCTCTCTGTTGCCTGCGGATCAAGATGTACATCTCTCAGCTCCTTCTCCAGCATCATGTCTGGTTGTTCAACACCGGACTTCCTGCCATAACGATAGTGGACTAAACATCTGAACTGAAGGAAGTCCCAATTAGATGTTTTCCTTTATAAGACTTGCCATGCTCATGATGTTTCTTTACAACAATAGAAACGCTAACTGGTCCACATTCATTTTTACACATCAGGCAACAACTGTGAATCTGAAGCCTAGAGACAGTAAGTTAGTAATTGGCACAGGGCTAAGGATGCCTTAAGCAAAAGAAACGGCATAGGAAGGCCTTTGATGGGACTGAAGGGCAATGTCATCTGGTGAGCCTCATTCAAGGGGGCAGAAGATGAAAGAAAAGAAGGTGAAGGACTTAAAATGAATAATCCACATAGGTTTAAGGCAGAAATGGAATTTGCTGTTTTTCATAACTGAGTAGTCTAGTAACAATATGAGATTCAAACAAGGCTGCATTCCATAGCCCAATTATTAACCAATGGAAAATCATTTCTCACCTTCCCTTGCTGAACTTTCTACTTTTCTATTTTAGATTAACCTTTACAGAACTGTGGTTTTCCTTTTCCGTATGACACTCGCTAGGGCTTCTAACAGGTCTGTGTTTCTTACTAACTCTCAGGGAAAAACCAGACAGAAAAAGTAAAAGTAAAATGCTACTCTCCCCTAAGATAATATTATTTTTCTGCTACTGTAACTTTCTTAAGTGGGGCTCATTCTGGGGATCAGTGTAATGGTGTTTGGTACCAAGTGTCTCAAGGCTACTAGAGTCCACTAATGACTACTACTTTAGACAAGAAAGGGATTGAAGTCAACCATCCTCCTCAAGAAACAGATGAGTGAAATTTATCTACTAGAGAAAAGAATCAGCATATGATTGGCCAGGGATCTGACTGGCTTTATCACCCAGTGTGAGAACAATCACATTGTTCTCATATCTCCACATCTCCACACTAGCTTGTGGGTTGATAATTGGAAGGACAAAACAGGTGGAAAGAGGCAAATTAAGAAGCCGTGGAAATTATTCAAGTGAGAGAGAAAGTTCACCACAAAAAGGAAGACTGGTGGGCAGATTCAAGTTCTGAAACTCCTTAACATGTTGGTTATGGTGTCGCAGTTCTCACTGCCCAGAGCTAGAGGAAAGGCTCCATAGAGATGACAGTTTCTTTCACTGACTTCTGCTGAAGAGGGAGGCCATGAGGGACAGTCATTACTTGGGGATGTTTATAGACATGTAGGATGACCATGTTATTTCCTAAGTCATATCAACATTTAGGAATTTTAAACAATTTGGAACATATTTGTAAATACTGATTGGAATCCATAAACTAAAAAAAAAAAAAAAAAAAACCCACAGCACCTATTATATTATAAAACCCTGAATCAAATTTGCATTAAATTCAACTGTTTAACAGTATGGTCAATAAACTTATATTAAATGTGCTCTATTTTAATATATTATGCCAACTATTGCTTCTTTCAGTATCAATCCTGTTGGATCCAGAGAATCTTGTGTGTTTTGTGTCTGATGGAGATGGTCTCTTTAGACATCAATATTATCATCATAGAGTATAACTCCCAGAGTTCTGCACTGGCCTTATATCACAGGCGTGTTGAGATGTCTGCCTCTAGCTCTGTCATACTCTTAGTGGAGAGAGTCTCCCACTTCATGTGGCTTCATTGCTCAGTCTTGGAAAGGGATAAGGATGGAAACAGAAAGAAGTCACTGAGACGGAAGCAAGAGAACCAGCTTAGGCCTACAGTAAGGGGCAGGAAGAAGAGAATGAGAATAGGGAATGTGTTTGCTATTTTTGCCTGGCACACTTATCAATATTTACTTCTTAAACGTTCCTGTATAGAGAATTATATATATTTGTGGATCACAAAAATCATAATTTTGGGTCTTTGGATCACATTTTCCAGTTTTCCTCTAATTTTCATGGCATTTGAATCTGGTATCAATGGGCTTCTTTCAGTACTTGAACAAAAATGTGTTTTGAGAGATTTCTTTAAAAATAAATTAAGGGTCAATATGCGAGTTAACTTTAACTTGAAGTTACCTTGTATTGCTGTGAATAGCCTTATTATATAACTTGTTTTCCCATCAGCCTCTGTAACACTTCCCTCTATAAAAAACAACTCAGTGAATTAGTTGAAAGAAATTCATGGTTGTAATGACAGCATGCAAATTATATAATACTTCTTTGATACAAAAAGCAGGCTTTTGTACAAGAGCAAAAGCAGAATGAGAAATGGCCAAGAATGGAGACCTTCGACACAGAAAGCAGGAAACAGGATGAGAGAGACAGAAAGAGGGAAGATGAGGTCTTCCACTAATCATGTGTTTGTTTGATGTTTGTGAATTCTGGAGCTAGCCGCTGGCATGAGAATGCACTGTATCCAATGTCCACTTGTGTTCTATGTTTAGTTCTTAGTCCGGATAGTGGTGTCCTCAAGCATTTAAATGATGAATGCCACACCCCAAAAGTTGCAACGACAGTAAATCAGCCAGGGCGATCATGATACTGAATAGAATCAAAGGCAAAGCCAGGGTTCTAGGAGTGTAGCTCTCAATTCACAATTGCTGGTTGTTCATGTTGAAGCCTAAGGGCACACACCCAGCTGCCTTACTGGGACTGGCATAAAATGGTATGGCACATGTGTTTTTGTGAAACTACCAGAGAGCCAAGGATACCAGCACAGAGTGTAGGAAGGCCCAATCAACCTAAAGCCAATGTGAAACCCAGCTGTCTCTAGCAGCTGAGCCGAGGCCTTCAGCATGAGCCTGCTCAGAGGTAACTTAGCATCCACACTAGTTGCTATGGTAACAGCTGCTACCTCCCACTAAAGTTATTAAATAAATCATTAGTTTCATTACTCTATTATATTCAATTTTATTCTATATTATGCTCAAATTTTTCTCACCCCAAAGGATGGGGCTTGAGAGTAGAGAGTTTCTTTACCTCACTCTTCAGGGGGTGCTGCCCACACCTTCACTGGATCTGAGGTGATAGCAAACTGAAGAAGCAGGAAACAGTTTTTCTGATGGCTTTATATCCTGTTAGGAAGGGTCTGTTTGTTACAGGGTCATGACTTAGGTACAGGCAGAACAGATTTCTTACCTGGTTAATTCTTACCTAATTATGAAATATCCAAATGGTAATATTATCTATAAGAATATGTCATACAAATAGCCTGGCATTATGATCTAATATAACCTGAGTTACAGACAGCCTAAAAGGTCCACTACTATACCTTAAATATAATTTATTCTCTTTGAAACCTATGCTGAAATTTGGTTGCCGTTACAGTGGCCCTGATAAGACAGAGGCTGGAGAAAGGGCCTTGTGGTTAAGAGATATTGCTCTTTTCCAGAGAATTTGGGTTTGAAAGCCAAGCACTCACATGACAGCTTACAACTGTCTGTAACTCTAGTTCCATGGAATCTCATACCCTTTTCTGGTATCTGAGGATACAGTATGAATGTGGTACACAGGCATACTTGCAGGCAAAACACCAAAACACACAAGATGACTTTTTTCAAACAAAGAAATGATAAAATAGATCAATTCCTTTGTTATACACTTGTGCTCATGGGACTGAGTTAGTGATAGCTAGACTGGGTTGTTTTAAAGCATAGGCATCTTCGCTTTGGTTTTCCAGTATGAGTTAATGATATGTTCTTGATGATCCCTACTTTCAGAACTGTGGGATAAAACAAGATTTTTCTTTAAAATTACCTAGTTTCAAGTATTTCCTTACAATACCAGAAAACAGAGTAGACTGTTAACATGGGATGCTGGGACCTGTATAACCTAGTCTCAGATCAGTATATGAGTGCTTGTCCAATGGGTCTCCAGATGAGGCATGTCCCATGGAGATAGTCTTACTTGGCAAGGACCAGTGGACTTAGGGACAGCACATAACACTGCTGGGATTGCACGGCCTGCACACTTTCTTCTCTCTCTGACAATTGATGATTCTCTTGGCAGCTTTTATTGCTCCTTTGCCAATCATGCATGGGATAGATGTGATATTTCCTGGAAAGCCCATATTTTTCTCAAATATTATTTCCCAAAATTCTTTGGAAGCTAATGCTTCTTAGTTTTCTTGTCACTTCAGACCCAGGAGCTTTCTAATTTAGTGCTGAGAGAAGCAGAGGCAGATCATCCCTATTTGTGTAAATATGTTTTGAATGAAATTATTGGTCTTGAAAATGTGTGCCTATGTCAATAACCTTTTAGTTTTGTAAGGGCAGATGTACCTGGCTTTGATATTTGGCCAAGCTAGTAAAAATGATAAGTGTTGGTTTTTGGTTTACAGATATTTTGACGTAAAAGTTGGGAAAACCATATTTGAAGTATTTGTTTTTGCCAGAGGTTTAATGTTAGAAGGTGGGGAGAAACTTGTTTGTTAGTATGGAAAAATATGCTTGCTTTTGATGTATAAATTAAGACTGCTGGAGCCATTTTGGGGCTGGCCACTTGTGTGAAACTCGTCTGGTAACTGAATAGTTAATTTCCTTCTGCCAAGGCTCCTTTCCTGTCTCAGGACCTGGACACAGTCTGTAGTGAAACCTTGGCAGTGGAAGACAATGCAGACTTCTATATTTGACAGTGAGTCAATAATGTTGAAGTAGTAGATATTAATGCTTTGATTGAAGAGAAAGGAAACCATGAAAATCTCCACCCAACTGCACAAAACACACATTATTCAATTTGCTACATCAACAAGTCTGGCATTTTCTGGGAGTTGGTACAAATGAAGAATCTTGGTTATCACTGGAGACTCAAATAAATATCTGTCTATGTGGCCTAGATTCTTACCAAGTCTTCTAGATGATTGATGGACACAGTTAAACTTGTAAAACTCTAAAAAAGAATAACGTAAGAAAAAGAGATTTCTATCTTTTTGATGAATTCTTTATAAGTTCCCTTTTTAGTAACACTTAAATTTATGAGGAAATTGAACGAACTTTATTGTTTGATTTCCTTGGAAATAAGCAATCTATTTTTAAATTAGGAACTTTGCCAATCAGAGTTCCACTGTTCCCAAAGTTTTTGTTATTGTTGCTACCATCCACTGGTATGTAGGAGAAGAACTTTTCAGGCTAAGCCATTCAGAAACTCAGAGGTCACTGTAGCAGTCACAAAGAGGGAGTGTCTACTTCTTGATCTGAAAGTAGATTTTAGGGGTCACCCATGTGGTGTTGCTGGTTTTGTAAGAATATCCAAAGATGCTGCACTAAGGTTCTAGAGAAAAGCCTAGAAAGACAGGGAGTGTGTAACAGGGTCGAATTCTCCACAGGAAGCCACTAAGTAAGTTACTTGTAAAGTATAGAAAGTGGAGCTTTAGTTGAAATGGAGACTTGGGGATGCTTAGCTAATAATGTAGGGCATCTGCTAAGTAAAGCTGGAGTCACTGAGGGGAGGCCACTCTAAAGAGACTCTACATTGCAGCAAAGGGCAGAGCCAAATGCTGTGACCAGTGCTCAGATGATGCCACTCCAGACATGCAACTACAGTGATTAGTGTTTGCTATGTTGGATTTTATTCTTGCTTTAATCTCACCATTGTGTCATGTTTTTGTTATTGTTTCATTTGGAAGAGGTGGTTTGATTTCTTTTTGCTTGGTTTTTAAATATATGCTTACACATAGAAGTTTTTTAGGAGTCCCAGGAGACACCATGGTCTTTCAAACAGTATTAGATCTGGGAAGACTATGAAGACTCTTGAAGTTGAACTAAATATATTCTGTATTATGAGATAGCTGAAGTTTTCAGGTCTAAGAACTTAAAGTATGAGGCCACCATGAGTCTTTGGGAAGCAGTAGATAAGCTTTGAATCCAAAATGGCCCCCATATGCTCATAAGTTGAACACAGGTTCTCAGTCTGTGATGGAATTTGAAGGGCTTTGGAGCCTTTAGGAGGTGAGACCTTTTGGTAGAAGCAAGTCAGTAGGGCCAAGCCTTTGAAGATTATATCCATTTCTAGTTCTGAAAGCTGGAGCTATAGCCTGATGCTCCCACTGGCATGAATGAAGCCATTGCTACCATCCTATTTTCTCTAACACCAGGAACTGAAATCTATCTAATATCAGGAACCAAAATAATTCTTACCCTTTTAAGTCGTTGTCAAGTATTTTGGTTATAAAGATGTAAGTGCTGTTATTGTGTGAGCGTTAATCATACAAATTAAAAGAAAATTATTTTTTCTCATTCTGGAGGCTGCTGGTTTGTCCTTTGCCTCACAGTAACGTTTCTATTTCATGAGGTCCCATTTATTAATTGCTGATCTTAGTTCTTGTGCTATTGGTATTCTGTTCAAGAAGTGGTATCCTGTGCCAATGCATTTAAGGT
The DNA here is from genome assembly GCA_004025045.1 of Sigmodon hispidus. Taxonomy (NCBI): domain Eukaryota; kingdom Metazoa; phylum Chordata; class Mammalia; order Rodentia; family Cricetidae; genus Sigmodon; species Sigmodon hispidus. The sequence goes on from PVIH01005201.1 coordinate 112,899, forward strand.
TATTTCCCACTTTCTCTTCTATCAGGTTCAGTGTATCTGGATTTATGTTGAGATCTTTGATCCACTTGGACTTGAGTTTTATGTATGATGATAGATATGAATCTATTTGCATTCTTCTACTGATATCCATTTGGATCAGCAGTTAAGGTGTTTCCTTTTTTTTCCCCATTGTTTAATTTTTGTTGACAGAGGGGTCAAGGACACCACAAGAAAACTCACAGAATCAACTAATCTGGGTTCACAGAGACTGAACTGACAAGCAGTAAGCCTGTGTGGGACTGATGTAGGCACTCTGCATATATGTTACAGCTGTATAGCTTAGTACTCTTGTGGGATCCCTAACAGTGGGAACAGGGGCTGTCTCTGACTCTTTTACTGGCTTTTGGGACCCTACTTCTCATACTAGGTCACCTTGTTCAGTCTTAATGCTCAGGGTGATGCTTAGTCTCCTGCCTCTAGGTTCTTGCCTTGTTTGAGTTCCTTTCCTGACTTTCTTTGGTCGGTGATAGATTATAATGTGCCAAATAACCCTTTTCCTCCCCACTTGCTTTGGGTCCTGGTGTTTCAGCAGAGCGATAGTAACACTAACTAGGACAAGAAGTCAATGGCAAAAGGCAATAATTAACATGAATCTCTCTGGTTTCTTGTTAAAACTTGGTGTTTTATTTACTCAGCTCTTTGGTTTTCCTATTGCATGTCTCCTCTTATGCTAATGTTTGACAGACTGACCTTTTAGATCGTTATTCTGGTAACTTCTTTTAAGGCTTTGCTTGATTTTCTTCTGTTCTCCATCACAAGCTATTATCACTTGTGATGCATCCGTTTCTGTCTTCTCTGAACTCTCCTGTGTAAGCCAGTCAAAATGTTTGAGCTATTGCTCAATATATTCTTAACTATGCCACAAAGGATCATCTCCCACACTCTCTCTGTGTCCTCTTTCTCAAAGGTTATTGGAGTTTCTATTGGAAATTCTAGATAGGGTTAGACAATGAAATCTAGGTCTTTAGATGGTCCTCATTAATAAGCTCACAAGTAACAAACTCAAGCTAATAATTATGAGATGCAACAATAGCACAGTTTTAATAATAACAAGGTTTTAAATGACAGCTTTAAATGATAAAGCTACATAAACCATATCATTTCTTCAAAACTCCAAAGTAATATAGTTAACATTATGTCATTAATGTGAAAAGGCAGGAAGCTTAGTTTGAACTCTGAGACTGGGTAATTTAATCAAATAGAGACTTTAATCATGGCTTGGAATTTATTAATGATATCTGATAGTTAAGCTTTCTACTGATATTTACTTAAGACATACAGGAAAATAAGATTGGGACTATTTTCTATTTGGTACTTTCCAGGCAGTAAGAGATTTAAATGGTTAAACCTTAAGAATAAAAAACTCCTTACCCTCTCTGAGGAGTGGATGTGAGGTGGGGGGTGAGGGAACTGTGGTTGAGATGTAAAATAAAAAACAATTAAATTTTAAAAAGAGAAAAAAAGAATAAAAAGCCCACTCAAAACTGCTGGGATAGGGTGGTGAGAAGGCAAGACACATGTCACAGGACGGATCGAAGGGGAGCTTACAGCATATATGTGTGGGGATCAAGGATCCATGAGAGTACAGGGTAGAGAAGACAGCCAGGATGAGAATCCACTAAAACAGACAGTGTCTGAACACGCCTAAAGTTTGTGAGCTAATTTAAAAAAATAATAATAATTAGAAAAAAACAAAACCAAGAAGCCATAACTGCTATCTCACTGGAGTGTTTGAGGAAGAGGGGCCACAGTATAGTAGAGCTATGGTGGAGGTGCAACAGAGCGATGAGATTCAGGATGGCCTATAAATGAGTGAAGACAACATCCATCCATCCCTCCATCTACCATCCCTCCTCCCCACTCGAGAGCAACAGTGAACCAAGAGTTCCTTGGTGCAGAGTCAGTTGTGCAAGCATGAAGCCCCAGCAGTTCCCACTAATGGATAGGTATGTAACATATTTGCTGGTAGATAAAACTGAAGCCCTTACAGGAGCAGACAAGTTGAGAGGGCTCATGAAGGGATCAGCAGCACTGTATTACCTGAAGAGGGCCTATCCACACTGAACTGTCTTTAACCCAGCTTGCTGCTTCACAATGCCCTTTAGAAACACCATACCTATGGACCCTAAAAGTGAATGGACAACCAATGAACTTTCTGCCTTCACTACCTTCCTGTGATCTAGTAACCTACTGAATGTCCTGTGAAGCAGCTAAGAAGCCTTATTCACACTCCTGAAGCCTGGAGAAGGACTTAGTTCATCCTGCCCACCCACTTGTAGTCTGCTGTAGCATCTAGGCCAGCCACCCTAAAGAACAGGACCCCATTAAGACTTAACAAAGTACTTGTGAGACTTGTAGACACTGATGGTCCTCCTACTTAGGAGTCCTACTCCTGTATGGCCCCAAGACACTGATAACTGAATCATTCCCAGGGCTAAGATATTTTCCACGTGTAGAGGGGTCACGTTGGGGCCCAGACCTATCAGATGCTGAAGTCATTCTACCCACATTGCCATGTCAGCTGCAGCTTGCTTACTTTGGCTGATCAAAGCATCTACACCCACAGAAAACCCACGGAAATGGATAGTCATCTTGCACCTGTATCCACAAATGACAGTCCTAGAGCTGCCAGTGGATCCCGCACGTCTAAGATAGCTACAATTCAGCTGACAAATCCCACAATGGTCTGCAACCTAGGCCATTAAGACAGCTGCAGACATTACCAATGTTGATGAAGAACCCACACAGACTGCAGGTCTTTATGTTACCCAGATAAAATCAACTGTAGGTCTTTATGGTACCCAGATAAAACCAACACAAATATACCCTACTCAGCAATATTTTCAGGAGAAAATGTTTTAGTATAAAAGCAATCCTATGAAATTGAAAAAAAAAACACAGAACTTATCCGTGAGATGTAAAAATATCAGCATTGAAACATGAGAACCATACAGTAGTAGCAAAATAATATGTTCTAAATGCACACAACAATTCTTTATTAACAGACTTAAAAAGAAAGAAAACTGATAAATGGGCTTAAAAAAAGTAGTGATTTTAAAGAAATTTGATGAAATACAAAATAAATCATTTGGACGATGCAAACAGAGATACTGGAGATGAAAAATTCAAAGAAGTGGTTGCTGCTGCGGCACACTCCTTTAATCATGTTATTTAGGAGGTAGATGCAGGAGGCTCAGAAAAGCAAGGTCAGTTTTGAATATGAACCAAGTACAAGTCCAGACTGGGCTACATGAGGCCCTGCCAAATGAGCAAAAACTGAGAGAACAGAAAGAAAAGTGAAGGCAGAAAGGAATGCTAAATAAAATAAAATAAAATAAAAATCTTGAGGACACAACAAACCTAGATCAAGCAGCAAAAGAATCTCGTCAGTGTTACAGAAGGTACTTTGAAATAATCCAGTCACATGAAGGAAATGAAGGTCTGCAAAACTTATGAGACATTGTTTAGTGAACCCTTTCTTCACACTACAGATGTTCCTGAAGGATTTTAGACAGGGGGGAAACATACAAAGCATATTTAATGGGAAAGTTCTATGCTGTGGCTGACTAGCATGGCTGCTATTATGAAAACTTTGGTTTGCGTTCTCTCTCACTGAAGACAAGTAGAAACCAACTGCATTTTTCCCATGCCCTACTTACTAATCAGGAAGAAAACACTTGATTATGACCAAACAGTAGGGTGAAGACTCATGAAAGGCTGGAGAATCCTTCTGTAAGAAAGGTAGGTTCCCGAGAATCAGTACAGGACATGTAGCTTGACACCAAATTCTCAGCACGAAAGAGATTTATTACCCCTGAGGTGGTAGCAAAGGGTGGGAGAGGTCTGTGAAGGCAGCAGCAGCAGCAATAACAAGCAGCAAGCAGAGCAAGACAGCTAGTGTTTCTGCAGGACTAGGCTTTTAAGGGGAAAAGGGGAGTTTGTGCTAGGATAAGCGGGTAACTCCTCTTTAGACATATTAGCCATATAAAAAATGCTGATTGTTGGATCTTGGTGTTTAGTCTCAGGAATGAGTTGGTGGCCAAATAAGGGAATGGTCCTTGGGGCTAGCTTTAGGGATGCAATCTAATGGTTTAGTAGAGAAGAGAAGGGTGAAAGACAAAATCAGTTGTGCCATTTTTGCCCTGCTCTGGCCTGCCTGTGCCCTTCACCTCCTGTCCCCTTTCACCCCAAGTTTACACACAAAATAGAGGAAGATAGTCTCAAGAAGCAAAATGAGGGAGGAAGAGGGAGAGGGAGAGAGGGAAGGAGGGAGGGCAAGAGGGAGAGAGAGAAAGAGAGAGAGCACTACAAGGAACCTATGAGACATGAGCTTAGGAAGGTCTTGTTACCAGGGAAACTGAAGTTCCCTTGTGAGATTTCGTAGTCTGGTTAATACAAGATTTTAGAAACAGACTCAAAAGAAAACTTGATGACAATTTTAGTTTAGGAAATAAACATGGTACATGTTAGGTAAGAATCCCAAGAGTCACCAAAAGGAAGACAGAGAAAAAGTCTTCCTTTTTAATGAGGTATGGAATAAAAATAGAGATGTTTTTAAGAAAGGCAGAAGACATCTACACAATGGAGTTCTACTCAGCAGTAAGAAAAAATGATATCCTAAAATTTGCAGGCAAATGGATGATTTGGAGAATATCCTCCTTAGCGAGGTATCACAAACCCAGAAAGATAAGCAGGGGATGTACTCACTCATTAGTGGACTCTAAACAAACAAACAAACAAATAAGAAAAAAGCAAAGCATGCCCAAGCTGTAGACCACAACCACTGAACAGCTTGGGATCAGAAACACCCTGGACTGACTCTTTGGATCCCACTCCACCTCTAGGAACACCAGACTCACTCTTGAGGGAGGGGGGAGAAAACTGGATCTGCCAGGAGTGGAGACTGAACTAAGCAACATTGGGGCACTGGGACCTTGGGACTGCCTACAGCCTGCCCAGGGATGGGATGGGGACTTGTGGAGAAGAAAGAATGACCTGATGTGGTGGGAATGGGTAGGGACCTTGAATAAGGATATACAAGGTTAGAAAGTGTGACTTCTTTGTTAATAATAATAATAATAATAATAATAATAATAATAAATAACCCCCCCAAAAATAAAAAATAAATAAGAAAATAAAAAAAAGAAAGGCAGAAGCACTTCTGAGAACGAACATGGGCTAATGGCCTGAGGAAAGAGACCCTCCTGGTCTGATCCTGAGATGTATGGTCTTTTATGGACCCTGCTTTTGTATTTCATAGGGTTGGGTGGAACATGCTCTGTGAGGTGTTATAGAATATTATTTTAAGGTATGTTACTTTTGTTTGTGTTGCATTTGCTTAAGTCTGTGAAGCTGAGTTACTTTGTCTGTCTTCAACCCCTGATGACCTAGTAAAAAAATGAATGTCAATAGTAAGGCAGGAGAAAGGATAGATGGTGCTGGCAGGCCAAGAGAGTATATAGAAGGAGAAATCTGAGAGAAAAAAGTAGCCAGAGAAGGAAGAGGACTCCAGGGGCTAGCCACCCAGCTACACACACACACACACACACACACACACACACACACACACAATCTTACTTCAGCCTAGTAAGATATACAGAAGGAGAAAAAGGAAAAAGCCCCAAGGCAAAGGTAGACAGGATAATTAAGAGGTGGGGGATCTTAATAGAGGAAGCCAACATGGGGTTGGAAAAAGACCAGGTGCTAGGGAAACCTCCAAGAACTCACAGGATGCCCCTGGCTAGGTATCTAACCAATAAAGAAGATGTTGCCTAGACTTGACTTCCCCTATAATCAAATAAATAACCACCTAAGTAAGTGCCATCACAGAACTTACATCCAACAATAAATAGAGGTAGAGGCAGGGATACATGGCTGAGCACTGGGCTGAGTCCCTGGTCCAGCTGATAGTTGGAGAGGAGACTCTATATGAGCAAGGGCATAGGGACTATGAGGAAAATTCTCATAGTGATGTCTGGCTGGAGCTCTGGGGAGCTCACTGAATCAAGAACAGCTACCTGGGAACCATCAGGAAAAGGAACTGGGCCCTCCAAGGATAGGCAACTGTCAACTGACATGGGTAGTATGTGGAGCCTCAAAGAGAGGGATTAGAGTGTGTTTCTGTGCATGGACTGGCACCTTGGAGCCCTTTTTCTCCAGAGGAACACCTAACCCAGTCTGGATATTAAGATGAGGAATTTGAACTTGCCTTGAGTGGATGCTGAGCTGATCTACCTTGGGAACTCTTGCCCTTTCTGGGGAGGAGATGTGGGTGATGAGGAAGAGGGAGGTTGAAGGCTGATCTGGAGGGTCCGGGAGGGGGAAGGGAGTTGGAGCAAGGGGATACATGGATAAAAAGGCTTTATTCTATTCTATCTATCTATCTATCTATCTATCTATCTATCTATCTAAATAAATAAATAAATAAATAGAAAAGAAAAGAAAAAAAAGAAAAAGAAAAGCTAGCAAGAAACAAGCCAAGCTAAGGTCAGACATTTATAATTGAGAATGAACCTCCATGTGTGGTTTATTTAAAAGCTGTGTGGCGGGCCCCTCAAAAGAACATAGAGCCAAGAGAACAAAAACAAACAACTACAGTTAGGTAATGCCAGGTTAGCCTGTCTAGTCTTCCTCTCCAAGCTGACTTCTTATTAATTTTGATGTAGCTTTCTCCAATTCCTACCTCCTTGTCGCTGACTCAATGTCTATTTCACCCATTCTTCCCAAGATGAAATGGGGGTAATGTACTTAAGGGACATGCCTTCACCAAACTGTTCTACCAGGAATAGCAGAACATTCAGAAATATTACATCCTCCAACCCTGACAGTTCACCTCTCCTCCACTTACAACATAGTCACAACTCTTGACAGTCATTTTAATGCGAGAACAGGACCTGACAGAGACTGAGAGACAGAAATATTTTTAGACAAGAACTCTGTGTCATTATTTAAAAAGTAGCAAGGGTTCTTTTGCTTGAAGAACACCAATGACAAAGGCAAACAGAAGTATGGGTGCCCCTCTTCCTCCAGAACCTCAGGTACTGAAAGTGCTTGGGAAATGTGGTCACTGCACACTAAAGAGAAGGCTGTAGAAAGAATCATGGTCCTAGTGGGCAACCCATGTCTAGGACATGGGAACTACTGTGGCTACTCTCTTCTTTGACAGGACTTAAACCAATAGGAAAGACATTTTGGTCTGACTCGTTTTGAATTATATACTCTAATAGCCATTTTCTACTGTTTGTAGAGTCAGCTACAAAAAAATACCTAAGGAAAAAACATTTATATCCCAACCAAGAAGAAATATTGACTGATGTTTTATTCTACCTTATTTTATATTTCAAATTTTCTTAACTTTAACTTTTGTATTTTAATTGGATTTCTAAATACTTTCCCTGCTATTACTTGTCAAGCCTCCAATTTGTACATTTTTCTTCTAATTTCTACTTTATTCCCCCATTTCAATTTCCCAATTATTTTCTTTATTACTTCTTAGTTATTAATAAGCATGGCTTTAAAAATCTTTACATGTATGCTAATAGTACTGACTCTAGTTTCTGAGCTTATTGGAGGCATAGTTGAAAAATAGGAAACTTCATTTTAATAACAAGTATATTGTCAAGTTATTAATTTTATTACTGATGCCTGATTTTTTCTCTCTTTAAGGGAAAGAGTGCCTAAGCCCAAGGAAAGACCCCAGACAAGGAAGACCAGAACAAAATGAAAGAAACAAGAAAAATGACTGGGAACCAGAGGACACATCTATCATCTTAAATATAAGTAAATCAATGAATATTGATGGGCTAAAAAATGAACAAAATTTTCAAAAAATGAAATACTCTTGGCCATTAAATATGTGAAAAAATGTCTAATCAAACTTGCCACCAGAGAAGTTAAAACTACATTGAGATTGCATGTTATTCCAGTCATTAAAAAAATACATCAAAACAAATACATGTGAGGCTCTGAACAGAAAAGAGCCCTTGATACATTGTTGGTAGTCTATAGATATCATTCTGGCTTGATAGAAACCGGTATTAAGTATCCTCAACAAAACTAAAAAATAGAATGACCATATGGCATAGATGTATCACTCCTAGATCTTTGCTCAGATGACTCAAAGCCAATCCAACATAGAGATGCATGCAAATCAATATCTAGTATTGTCAATATTGTAGTATTAGTCACAGGAGCTAATGTACAGAACCAAAGGCATTCAAAGCTAGAAATGAGTAAGAGAAGTGTGGCATATATACACAATTTATATTTTTCCAGTATTAACAATGAAGTTATGTCATTTGCAGAAGAAATATGGCTATGACTTGAGATATATTTAACAAATAAGATAGAAAGCCAAATACCATAAAATATAGATTTTTATATAGATACAATTATGCCAGTATATATTATATGAACCTAGAAGTGAAATTTCCTCCATGAGCCAAGGAGACTAATGGGAGGCAGGAGGATAAGATAGGGGAGGAGCAAGGGGTCTGGAGGAGAGCATGCTTTATAATTACTGCTGAGTCACACTAAAATGTGTGAATAATATGTAATACATACTTACATGAAAATGCCCCCATTTAACATAATGCTGTAACACTGTACATATATACATACCATGCAACACTATACACAGTAAGATCTTGTCTTAAATAAAACAAACAAACAAACAAAAGAACTAAAAGAAATGAATTGGATGGCATCTCAAAGAAAGAAATAATAAATGTTTAAGGAGAGTGCAATGCTAGCTGTCTGGTTTGGTTGTTATAATACTGTATCTCATAAATAAATATAAAAATCATTCTGTATTCATAAATACATAAAAATTTCCTGGTATCTTTTTTATCTTTTCACTTCTTCCTCAATGCAGAAACCATATTTGATTTGCAAGTTTTCCTGTTTGACTCATTTAGGCTGTAAGTAGTATGATTTTCTCATGTATATATGCTCTATCATTCTGCCACACTATGGTAGGAATCAGTTTTCTAACCATACTAGGCCATCCTTGAAAGAACTGTAAATGAGAAGTAGGTAACAGTAATTTTTTTTTTTGCTGTTATCCCCTCCAAACATTTACTTTTCTTCCATTTTGGTAATTTTTATATAGTTACACTTGGATTTTTAAACTATAATTATTTACAGATGTTGGTTAAATGAATAGGATTCATTTCTGCATTCTCATTCCTGCATGCACTGATCTTGTCTACCATGCTTTTCCTAGTATATCCTAGCTTCCTTTATATTCCCCTTACCCCTAGTCCATTATCTAGTTCCTATAGTCATACTTATATTTTCAGTTCTTAAAAAAGTCAGTTTTCCTATGAGAAAAATCTTGAAATATTTGATTCTCTGTGTTTGACTTACTTTGTTTATTTTGCTTAGCATGATGTCTGCCAGTTCCAGCCATCTTCCTGAAAGCAACAGAACATACTCTTGTTTGTGGATAAATGATACATTGATATGTACACATGGTATATTTTATTTATACATTAGTCCATCAATAGATACCTAGGTTAATTATATATCTTGGTCTTTGTAAATAGTACTGCGATAAATGTGAGCATTAAATAGATACATAAATATGGAGATAACAAGAGACATGTTAACAGACAGATAATAGAGTTGCATTAATAATAGAAAGGTTAATGAGATAGATGCATAGTCAATAGATAGGTTAGATAGAGAGATTGACAGATAATAGAGAGATCAGATAGACAGACAGTTACGTAAATATAGACAGATTTATCTCCAAGAAATTGACAGTTGGACAACATGGTAATTCAACTTTTAGGTTATGAAGTATCACCCATTTCTTGTCCATAATGACAATTCTAATTACTTTCCAAGAGTTTCTTTCTGCTACACATCTTGCCAACATTTAAAAATCTTCTTCTGATAATAGACATTCTATCTGGGATGAGATGGAGTCAGTGCAATCTTCCCCAATAGAGTAAAATAGTGAATGTTTTCATGTATTTATTAGTTATTTGCTTTTTTTAATTTCAGGAAGCATCTATTTAGATTACCTGTCTATCTTTAATCAAACTACTTGTTGGTTTTGCGCATGAGATGAGACACACATACACTACCAGGAACACATGAGAGTTTATTCAAGAGAGTTGCCAAATGAGTACAGGGGAAGAGAAGCAAAAGACAGAGAGAGATTTCCAAGCAGCAGGCATCCTTTGAAGAAAATGGGTGGTCACAAATTTACATGGATATGCCTAGGGGTGACCTCAGTAAGTGGCTTGTTCTACTGGAGCCATAGCCATACTGAGTTTATCCTGTGGCCAATACACGCCAGGAATTCTTATCTTACCTGGTGCCATGTTGGGTTCACCACGTGGCATGCCAAAAATCCTTACACTACTCAGGTTTTGTTGTGACATATTTTGATTTCTTCCTATATTCTGGTTATTAATCTGTCCGATGAATAGTTGGAAAAGATATTTTCCCATTTTGTAAGCTGCCTTCTGACTTTTAATTAGATATAAATCTTATTTGTTAAATCTTGCTTTTGTTTCTGGTACTTAGAGTCCTATGGATGCTTAGACCACTATTTTTATTTTTTTTCTATATTTTCCACTAGCTGTTTTAAAGTTTCAGCTCTTGTATTAAGATCTATGAAACATTTTGAATTCACTTTTTCTTTTAGTCCGGGGATCTAATTTCATTTTTCTACATATGTTATCTGAGTTGGTAGGGTTAGAATAGTGCTCTGGGCTGTCCTAACCACAAACCTTGGCCATCTGCTCCCAATAGGCCAATTAAACAGACAGTAGTGAAGAGGTCACATAGGAAGCAAAACAAAGAGGTCCAATGAGCCCCCAGTTCAATCTTCTAGGTTATAACATAAGACTTAGACTAAAATAGAAGGCGAGATATGTGTCTAACTAAGCAGTTCTGATTACAGCCATCATTGACCTTTCATTATCTGGCTCAGTCTCTTGTTCAAGATATTTTGAGTTGTGAGATGCAGGTGAAATTTCTCCTCTGCAGCATCAGGCTTCATCCCATCCTTTGCCTTCCTCTGGAGGATTAAGGGGTATGGTTTAGTGATTTCCTAGGAACCGGAACACTCCCTCCTGAAAGGAGTGGGAGGGGCTCACAAAACTCAAGAAGTAGATTACTCCTCCAGGTTTCAGGAAGCTGAAACTTTGAAGATTCAGAAGGCCCCTTCCTCACATTATAAAAAGTGACAATCGCACAGGAGACTCTCCCACTGGAAAGAGACTTACAGCTGTCTGTAAGTCCTGCATCAAGCTCCGGAAATACAGCTTTCATGTGTTAACATCCATGCAGAACTTTTGGGTAATGCAGCTGTCTCTAAGTTACTCATGGTCCTGCAAGTAGCTCCAGTAAAGTCCGTGACTCACTGAGATAGACTGAAGTGGAATCATCTCACTGGTCTGTAATTGATAGATTCCCTTTCTGGGATAATTGGATATTTCTTTATATATTCCCAGGACAAGTCACAAAACAACAAAACCATTACTTTAATATCCTGAGGGCCAAAGAGAGAATACAAGTCTCTCTTTAGGATATCTTCAATGGTTTTAGAACTTGATATCTAGTTTTCCAAGTAACATTTTATAAGGAGGCTATCCTTTCTTCAGTGTACATTTTTGGTACACGTTTAGTAAAATCAACTACAATTTTAACTTACAGGATAAAAGCATTTATTAGGAAATTATACAAAAGAATTTAGTTGCCCACTTTATGTATGATGCTTAACATTTTAATACAAGGGGCTAGAAATATAACTCCATGGTTAACTGCTATGCTGCTCTTCTGTAGCTAAAGTGTGGAGTCTTAAGAGATAAGACAGACATGTGTACCCACTGACTGAAGTTGTAAATTGAGTCTTGGAGGCTAAAGAGAAGACAAAAATCTCAAGCTTGAGGGACATTCTTCTCCAACCAGTCTCTGGTGGATCTTAAAGGCAGCCTTTCTTTCCTCTTACTCTAAGATCTATGGGAACCTACCCTCTGGAATTGGAATCTGTAGAGATGCTGTCAAAGTGCAACTTGGCCCAGCTGGGCATTAGTTGGCTAAAATAGGAATGAAAATGGTGGAAAAATAGCAAGACTGGGGATGAGTGAAACAAGCCTGGTAGGAAAGGGCAAGAACCCTGAGCCATGTCTGCACATCTCTACTTCTGCATGTGAGTGTAGAGCTATCCAATGGCACATTAACAATCTACCTGTAGCTACATTTCCAAAGAAATATGACTCTCCCTACCCAGCAACCATCAATTACCAATGCTTCCTCACCAAACAATAGCTAACTAGTAAATCCTTAATTAATTAAAGATCTCTATCAGTTCCTGTTGCCTCCTGCTGTATCATTCATCTAGGGGATTTTACTTGGTAATATTTTTTTTGTTTATTTGTTTTGTTTATTTGGGACAGCTGCTGAATGTCAGAAGGCTATTTTCAGGAAGCTCTGTAGAGGGTCAGGGATTCCTATCCCTAACTGTACTAACCTACCAGGCAAGATGTACCTACATCTGTTTTGGCACAGATGTGGCACAGCTGTTACAGGGTTAACCACCTGTTTTCTAATTCACTTTCAGACCTGTTTCCCAGAGAGTTCATGCCTGTAAACCTGGGCAAATTGGAAGAACCTACTACTGTTGTTTTGCTGAATGTTCATGTTGTCAAATGGTCTTCTAAATATCTGTGTTTGTTTCTATAGAGTGGTGCTGTTCTCAGTTTTGCTTAGAGAAGCTTCATTCTGCCATGGGCAGAAGATAATACAGACACTCCAACTGATCAAAGTGCCAAGAATAATTGACTTGAGTGCTCAGCCATAAATAGAAGTTTTATATCTTTTCTCTACCCAAACTAAGACTCATTGAGCATTATGGAAGATGGGTAGAAGAATCCAGTAGCTGAAGAGTGATAACAATGAAGTGCTGTCTTCTGGGTAGAACATGGCCATTAACATCCAAACATTCATAGCAGCTGTGGTAGCCTGTATAAGACCAGCACAAGATTAAGCCAAGTAGCATTGATATTAAATCATGGATAGGACAGACACTTATGAAGCTCTACTGCTAGCTACACAAGTATTGGTAGTTGATGGCTGCTGGATAGGGAGAATTTTTTTAATTGGGAATATAGCTACTCGTAGATTGTGCACCACTGAATGGCTGCACACTTTTGTGCATATTAAAAAACATCAACTGGATTCAAGAGACAGAAGAGAGAAGATAGACTTAACTATTAGGGAACATGTTGGGATTGGTCATGGGGAGATTAAAATGAGTAGGGGCTAGATATGATTAAGATGCATTATATATGTGTGTATATATATATATATATATAAAGTTGGCAAAGACTATAAAAATTGTTAATTAAAATAAGAGCAGTTCAGACCCTACCCACTAATGTTTATGCAGAACATCAACATTATTTAAATTACAATACTGGGGTCCTAGGGCTAAGAAGGAAGAGGGTATGAGCCTCCATCCCTAATCCAGAAGTTCTCTCCAACTGACAACAGCTCCCAAAGGCAACACTAGTTTTTTCCAATGGATTTTCACTGGGTATACAAACCACAGTCAAGGGAGGCCCAATGCCAAGTCGGAGATGGCCAACACAAAAGAATTCAGTAGTATTGTTGGATATGCTTTGTTTGGGCATTTTTTTCACCTTATTTGTGTTTTCATTATCTATTATGGTTTTCCATTTTGTGTTTTTATGAGTATGTGCATATTTCTCTCCGTGTGTATATGTCTATTGTGCTTTTCTCCACTGCCTGCCATTTTTCTGCTTGCCTTGTTTTATTCTGGGTTGGTTTTTTGTTTTGTTTTAAATTGACCTGTTTCTTTTCTAGGGAGAGAAAGCAGGCATAGTCTTTGATAGGTGGGGAGGTTTTGATGATCTGGGAGGTGATAAAAGAGGAAAAACCATGATCAAAATATACTGAATAAAAAAAAATAATCGAAATAAAGAACCACTGCTCTTTAGAAAATTCATTTGGAAATTAACTTTAATCACATCTTAATGTCTTTATAAACTTGAAAAACAAATGTATTACTGGAAACATTAGGGAGGTGTATTACAGAAAAAGAGGCAAGTGTTTATTAGAGCTCTCAGATGCTGTCAGATAACTTTCTTAGTCTTTGGATTTGTGGAAGCTAACAGTGTGTTTATACATATAAAAATTACCGAATAGTAATGAATAGTAAAGATGTTATGTCACACAGAGAGATGAGTTATAAATAGCTAATTTGATTCCCAATCTAATACTCTTATAGCTCCACACAATCATTAATGGTTTGATCAGTCAGGTAGAATGATGTACGTGAATACAACTTTTTCTTTTCAGGGAATTTCAGTTCATGAGTAAAATATACACCCCTAAGGGAAGATTTAAGATGCTAATGGGAGTTGATGCTTTAAGTTGTATGTTTCAAAAATACTGCACTATGCAAAGGAGACCCCGAGTTCCCACTATGTAAATGAACCCCAGTGCTCATATGATGTAACAAAAATCTTAACACAGTGCCTTGGGAGGTACTCATCTCTCTCTCTCTCTCTCTGTCTCTCTCTCTGTGTGTGTGTGTGTGTGTGTGTGTGTGTGTGTGTATGTGTGTGTGTTCTGGCCCACTGTGGAAGTGTACCCTTTCTTATAATGCCTGTTCCTGCTACTGATTTGTGTCTGCTCAGCTCCTTGCTTGGGGACACAATTACCTGGAACCTTTTTTGGAAGTACTTCTGTACCCTAATATCCACCAATAGCCATAACATGGACTGAAATTTTAACATGAATCTATGGTTATCACAAT